>CAKNWT010074288.1:0-11689 GCA_932066315.1 Andricus coriarius | reverse complement strand
AAAAAAGGCAAGGATCCATATCATCCAACCAGCCACAGACCCATTAGTCTTCTTAATACGATGAGGAAAATTTTTGAAAAAGTAATACTCACTTGCGTAAACTGTCACCTCGAGAAAAACAGCATCCTTAAATCGCCACCATGCGGTTTTAGAAGAGGTCACTCTACGCAGCACATGATATTTAAGCTTACTGAAGCCATTACATTAAATTTCAATCAAAGAAAACATACTGGAGCTGTCTTCCTCGATGTAGAAAAAGCATTTGATAGTGTCTGTCATGCAGGGCTGCTCAGAAAACTAATAAGTTGCCCGGTGGGCGTTACTCTGAGTCGGACGGGGACACCTTGGCTCACCTGATCAAGGCACATTTCCCGGGCTTTTCAGGGTTTAGAGAAGTGGGACGGCACCTCAGAGGCAACCAGAGTCGCCTGCGGCCCAACTGGGCCCGAAACGGCGGCTTGCCAACGAGATTGTCACTCCTGCCAGGGCTAGGTGGGCCCTGAAGTCCTTCAGCCGGTACAAGTCTCCTGGCCCAGATCGCATATATCCAGTCCTCTTACAGAGGGCTGGAGACACCATCATAGGGCCGCTAGTGAGACTTGCTAGGGCTAGTCTGACGCTGGGACATGTCCCGGCAGCATGGAGGAGTACAAGAGTAGTCTTTATTCCGAAAGCAGGTAGGATCGGTTATACCTTACCCAAGGATTTTCCTTCCATCAGCCTAACATTTTTCCAACTAAAAACAGTAGAAAGACTTGTGGATAGATATAGTCGCGACAAGGTATTGTCAAGGAGGCCATTTCACAAAGAGCAACACGCCTATGGGGCTGGTCACTCGACGGAGACGGCCCTAAGCGGAGTAGTAAACCTAATTTAAAGACAACTGAAGGAGAAAGGACTCGCGATTGGAATCTTTATGGACATCGAAGGGGCGTTTAACAACACCTCTGGAGAGGTTATCAGGGCGGCCATGATCACAAATGGTGTGCGTACTGTAGTCGTGGAATAGACGTGCCATATGTTGGCCAACAGGAATCTAACTACAGCTAAAGGTGATACCGCTTTATGTGGAACCGTTGACTCGGGAAGTCCGCACGGAGGAGTTTTATCGCCCTTGCTGTGGTGCCTAGTAGTGGATGAATTGCTTTATCTACTTTCGAGTCAGGGTCACCACGTCATAGGCTATCCGGACGATATACTAGTTATCGCGCGCGGCCAGCATCTGGATGCGCTCTTCGGAATAATGCAACAAGCACTGATGACAGTGGATTCATGGTGTGAGAAAACTCGACTATCGGTCAATCCGAGTAAGTTAGTTAGTTAGTTAGTTAGTTTTAGGACGGGCGAGGAGAGAGACTCCTCGTCGGAGACTCTCCAGTCCACTACCCTGCTCCTCAGTGTACCCGAACATAGAGTCAAATCGAGAACCTCACTCCTGTTTTTAGTCTGGAATGTAGAGGTATCACCCCGATTCAAAATCTCCAGCTCTGTGCCTGCTATATATTAAATTAAATCTCTCCCTCTATCGTTGATGTTTGTGCTTCCCCACACCGTATGGTGAGAGCTTGCATCACAGCCCAACAGCAGAGGGATTTTATTCTCCTGACAGTGCCGAAATAGAGCCTCCACCTCTCTGGGAGGCGGTGGTCCCCCGTCATCGCCAGGGAAATAGGCCGAGGCGATATACACCTCCAGCCTTTCTCCGCTACTGCCCCTGAGTCTCGCCTTAATAACGGTAAGATCTCTAGAGCAGAATTTAGGCACCAAGATCGCATCCATACCCTTGACGGCTATGCATGCCCTTGTCGTTTTTTGGAGTTGCCCCTTTGTTATGGGGGCCCCTCCTGAGAAGCCACAAATCCTTTCCCTGCATAACCAGGGTTTTTGGATTAGGGCGAGCCCTGTCTGCACCACAGACATGCGTCTGGCTAGAACCGCCAAGGCGCCTTTGCTGTGGTGCAAATTAATCTGCATCATGGAGATTCCCGTCTCAGCCATTGACGGGCTAATTCGGGGCACCCCCGGGTGCTTCTGGTCCCCCTGCGGAGCTCAGCTGGGTCACTCGGAAGGTAACCCTACTCGCCCCTACATAGGGGCGGTAATAAAGAGCTGCAAGGGCTCTGATTGCGGATTCAGGAAGACCGTCGACCAGAATCCAGCCTCTCCTCTTCGGCCTGGAAACCTGCTTGTCGGAACAAACCTTCCATGAATCAGTTCGCAGAGGCGGGTTCTGAAAACACAGGCGCCGCAGAACGACCGCCGGACTCTCGGGGGTGCCGGGAATCAGTACGGTCGCTCTACGGTACCTCTGCAGACACTCAGTCCCTTTGACTTCCAAGTTTAGGCCCTCTTTCAGCCTAAACGTTGGGGTTTTTTCAACTATCCAGTCTCGCGACCAGATGCCCGCGGCCTCCACTACGATGGCTCCCGACCTGATGAAGATGTCGTTGGATCTGGGGGCGCGCCCCTCGCGGAGAAATGCGTCAATCCCTTTGAAAATTTCATCCCTCATCCTGTCCAACTCCTCGAGAGTTAGACAGTTCTCAGGATAACCCGATGCACCGACAACCCTCACCAAGGCGTTGTTGGCCATCTGCGCGAAAGTAAGGCCCTGTGTTTCCAGAGCCTTCTTCCGTTTTAACTCCCTGTCCGGGGGAGTTTCTCCTGATCCCTTCTTCCTCTTGCCAATAGAATTGGCCTGAGGGGTTGCTCCAGGTGAAATTTCCGCAGCCACTGCCCCTTGTGTGGTGCCTTGGCTGCTGTTTGCGAGACGCGCATTGCGGTCTCTCCTTCTTTGAGCCCTACTACGTCGCCTTCTCCTCACGGAGAGTTCCGTTAGCTGCTCTTCAACGGCTTCGACAAGATTGTCTCAACCGTTATCTTTACTTCGCACCGCCTCTGGTGGGTTGCCCCCTAAGGTGCCTCCCACTTTTAGCGGTGGATTGGAGGAGGGACCCGGAACGGGCCCCTCATTGGTTTTGGTTTGTTTTGTGTTTTACGGATTCATTTGAGTTCCACGAGAATCTAAGGAAATAAGAAAATACCCCGCGCAGAGCCCCGCTTGTGGGGGATGGGTCTAGGGAGGGAATTTGAGTAAGACAGACGCGGTTGTTTTCACCAGAAGGTATAAGTGGGGAACCACGAGTACACTGGAACTTGAAGGACAGAAACTGGAAATCAAAGGACGAGCTAAATACCTAGGAGTAATTCTGGATAAGAAGCTGTTATGGAATGAGCGCCTGGAAAACAAGTGAAAGAATCCAGTACCGACTCTATAACTGGATTTACACAGCGATCTTGCGACTCAGGCTGACCTATGCGACGGTGGTCTGGTGGAGAAGGCCGAGCTGTCCACTGTGAAGTCTTGACTGGAAAGGATCAGGGGACTAATTTTGAGAGGCATCACTGGTGCCTCGAAGTCGTCACCCACGATGGCACTGGGGGCACTAATAGGGTTGGAGCCCCTCCATCTCACAATCAAGGCCGTGGCTGCCAAGGCGGCTTGCAGACTAAATTTGGCAAATGACAGAAGGATCTCGACAGCAGTGAAGATCCCAGTCGACATCGCGAGGAGGCCGCCACTGAACATGCCCAGGGATAAAATGTCCACTCGCTACCTCTTCGACAAGAAGTATCGAGTTAGCCTATCCACGAAGGCGAAATGGGTTAACGGCGACGCACACCTGCCCAGTGATAAAGACAACTGGTTTGCAGATGGCTCCAGGAACGAGGAGTATGCAGGAGCCGGTGTATATCGTAGAAGGAATGGAATGGGCTTCACAATCGAGTTGGGGTCCTACGCCACAGTTCTAGAATCTGAGATTATGGCCGTACTCCTGTGCGCCTACAAGGCAAAGGAGTATGACAGCAAAAGAAACATCCGTATCTGCTCAGATAGCAGGACTGCTATATTGGCCTTGAATGGAACGACGACCACGTCGCTATTAGTATGGGAGTACTTTGAGGCACTAAATATGCGAGCGACGGAAAACCGACTTACTGTGCTATGGATCCCTGGACACAGCGGTATCAAGGGCAATGAGATATCGGATAGGCTACCCACTACCGTGCATTGGATCTCACAAGAGGGGCGATGGTTGGGGCCACCTCATCCCCACCCCTTTTTTACGTGAGGACAGGTATATCCCGGACTTCGGACCAAAGAAAATACCCAGCAGTGCATCTGGTGCAAAATAAAGATTTCATTCAATCTATCCCAAGTTCTCTTACTATCGTCGTCGACCACCACAACTTCCCTCTACCTCTGCTGGATTAGTATCACGCAATACCGCGGCCTTCCCACAATACCGCAGCTGCTTGATGCAACTGGATTAATACCGCGGCTCTCCACTACCTTTTCGACACCCGCTGCTGGAATAATCCCCCCCCCCCCTTACACACTCAGACACAGCTTGTCCTTCTGTAGTTGGCAAAGAAAAACATTATTTGTGAATATGAATTCACAAATTTCGTACTGGACGATTACGAAAATGCAACGTGCATCGACAATAGTATCATAGGTATTGTTAAGGCTCTAAAACCTAAAATCTAACAATTTGTCTTCTATTATTTTCATTTTCGACTCGTTAATAGCTTTCAGAATTGTCAAGAGATTTAGGATGACATCGAAACATATATCTACGTTACTTAATTTTTTATTACCTCTTCGGAACCATTTGAGAGAAATTTTACTTCGAATTTTAGATTAGAACAGGGTAAACATAACCATAAATTGCGAGTGTTTGGTTATGTCGAAACTCAGTTAATCTGTCATTAGAATGTCATCGGGTTTAGAATCTTCGCTTTACTTGACACACTTGAAATACCTTGTCTCTATTCCCTCCCACCCCAAAATTTCCTTAAGTCCTACTCTTCCAAGTTAAAAGCGGGATAAGGCGATCCTGGACCTAGATACCTCAGCCTGGCGGACGAGTATGCTAAATAAATTTTGGATTTTTCTTAAAATTGGTATAACCCAGCAGACATGTTCTGTAAATGTTACATAACAAAAAGGGAACATTTATACATAAAAGTGTTACAATGGTGTGCCATAACAATTACAGTCACACGTGTTCTAGGAACGGAACATAAGGTCACACTATTCTGTAACGCAGTTACTGTAAGGATATGTAACAGTTCTGGAATTCTGTTGTGTAACTAATATAGAACAGAGTGATAGAACTGTTATATCACTAGAATGTCACACGTGTTCCAGGAACGGCACCTAAAGGTCACACTGTTCTGTAACGATCATAGACTTATCTTTAATTAAGGCCAATAAAACTTTCAACAATCCTTATGGGTTCTCGAGATACTACAAATTTCCAAGCGTGTCTGCGCAAAATTTCAGTCGCTTTAGCAGCAAGCCTGGCCATCTGCGGTGACGGCCGACTGAGACGCGAAGCAGATATGCTTGAATATTTATGTCATATCTTGAGAACCCGTGAATATTTTTGAAGTTTTATTTGCTTGAATTGAAGATGAGATTTCACAGATTACGGCCTGTCACTTTCAGTTTTTTCCATTAGTATAGTAAGTCGCAACACGAGTTGAAGTTAAGAAACAAAATTTGATCAATTCTCAGCGATCACCGCTTTCGCGGCCGACAGCAATAATCGCCGACTGAAAATTGAAGTTTGAGACTTTGACATTTCAAGACGTATGGCAGGAACTAAGGATCGATTATAGAACAAATTTACATCGTAGCACTGTTACATATGTGTTACGGCACTATTACAGAACAATGTTACTCTGTAAACCTCTTTGTCAATTGCTCTAACGATATTTTTTGTACATATAGCGCTGTTCCAGAATTGTTACAGATCTATGACAGAACATGGTTCTGTAACAGCGTTACAGATGTGCTACGTCCGTTTGGGGACGACATTACTTAAACCATGGTCTAAGTATGTTCTAATCCTGTTACAGAACCTGTTCTTTTGTGTTCTAGAACTGTTACATCACAGTTATATAAAAGTGTCCGCTGGGAAAGGGATTTTCAGGGTCGCTGATTACGAATCCGATATCAAAAACCTAAAAAACAATATGGCGGATCCAATATGGCGGAAGTGTTTTTGAAAAAATTATAAGATTTCAAAAAATGTATCTTCCAAAGGTTTTTAAGGGTTGATTATAACGAATCTGTAATAAGATTCTTGACAACAAAAATTTCGGATCCAATATGGAGGACATGTATGTGAAAAAATAATTAGAATATTCGATCATTTGAAGTTCCATAACCTTATTTAGGAATATCTACTAAAGAGTCCTAGCATTCTGATTCATTTCTGAATTTTTATGCGATTCTCGATTTCCTTTGCAAGATATTTCCGGGGTTGCCAATCGTTTACTTACAATTTGTATGATACCTGTAAGAGGCATTTTTTTATTTTCGAGGGTGAAAAGCGACCCCGCAAAAACTTAATCCACACCCCACCCCCTGGGGCGGGAGGAGGGCTAACTTAAACATTTCAAATGGGAAGCTATATTTTTTATTGCAGATTCAGATTCTCCATAAAAAAATACGTAAGTTTTGTTTAAAAAAAATTTTTCGATTCACGCCAGATGGTGCTGCATTGGAGTAAAATGACATTGTTGACTGTTCAAGGAATGCGCTTCCAAACAAAAAATAAAACAGACGTGATGATTATTTTTAAGAGAGCTATTAATTGTAATCAATTTAATTTTTAACACCCCTTCCAATCACCTGGAAAGAAGGTTAAAGTGGAGTAGAAAAATTAGAAAGCTCAATTTTATTTTTAAAACGCAAACTTCTCATTTTGACTCCAAGTATGTAAGCAGTCAATGAATTAACTACTTTTAGGGCTACCCAGGAACAACGACGTGGACGTAGTAGTTGTCTGTTCCCTTTGGGGTGCTCTTTTTTAAAAAAACCGACCCTTTGTCATCTTCATCTTTCGTTTGGAAACGCATTCCATGAAAAGTCAACAATGCCATTTTTCGCCAATGCAGTGCCATCTGGCGCGAATCGAAAAAAAAAAGTTTCAAACAAAACTTACGTATTATTGTATGGAGAATCTGAATCTGCAATAAAAAATATAGGTTCCCACTTCAAATTTTAAAGTTACCCCCTCTCCAGCCTCCAGGCGGTGTGGTGTGGGGTAAATTTTGGCAGGGTCACTTTTCCCCCTCGAAAATAAAAAGCTTTTATTACGGAAATGTTTGTCGTTAGATGCGTAGATTCCATGTTTCGAAGTTTGAATCAAACAATCTATCGAATAATTGTGCACTCATGAGTGTTGTACATTCCTTGCGCGCTCCTTGTACTCAATGGATCACTTAGAATAGCTCTGCAGTGACAAAAAAAGGTTACTAAGGTCATCTGCCGTGAACTGGCGATATTACACGATGCTAAAAATCCTACTGCAACTATTCCAAACGCAAAAAATTAAGGAATACATACTTTTTTTTTACTTTTGGCCAGTTTTTCGCTATTTTGTCCCACTGTATGAGGCTCGTATTTCAAAACAAGAGGAAAGGGTGCAAGCAGCAAAATAGGAGTGAGACGAGTGCAGACGAGCATTTAAAGGTCGGTTGGGTACGGTGATAGTGAGAATAATTTATACGTTGCGGTCCGAAAAACGCTGACCACGCATGCAGCATCCTCGAGTTTCAGTTTTAGCCTTCAACAGGATCGGGAAGAAGTACGTGTAACGGCAATAACAAATACGATTATTATAAGTACTCTCAAGCATATGTGTGTAGGAATAATGTACACTGTTAGAAATATCTGGTTGAATTTTCAACCACATGTGGTTGAAGTTTTATACAATTACGATGTTGAAATTTCAACCACATGTAATTGAAATTTCAACCATGCAGTTGAAATTTCAACTACATGTAATTGAAATTTCAGTAACGAGAAAAAAATTTTTCGGCACAACTAGTGAATTTCAAGACAATTAAAATGTTTCAAAAATCTTAAAG
This sequence comes from Andricus coriarius, assembly GCA_932066315.1. Taxonomy (NCBI): domain Eukaryota; kingdom Metazoa; phylum Arthropoda; class Insecta; order Hymenoptera; family Cynipidae; genus Andricus; species Andricus coriarius. The sequence continues at coordinate 3,742 of CAKNWT010074288.1, read as the reverse complement.
AAAACCCATGAAGATTCCTGAAAAATACTGTACTTTGAAATTCACTAACTGTACCGAAAGAATTCTGATAAGGAATCAGTGAGTTATTTCGTACGTTTGTGTCGTGTGATCCGTGAGATTAACAAAGTGCATAGAATATTTAGAAAAATAAGCAGCTTTAAAGAAGAAAAACAAAAGGTCCGTTGGAATTATATTACCATAATGAGTTGCGCGCCCAATCAAACTTTTCAACACTTGTTTTGGTAAACATAACCTAAAAAAGCATACAGCAGTTAGTACCAATGGTCTGAATGAAACTTTCCCATTATGATAATATTAATCCAACGTACCTTTTGTTTTCTTATTTTCCTGAATATTATATGTCTTTTATTAATTTCATGGATCTCACGGCACAAACGTACGAAATAACTCCTCGTGGGACTTTGTCTCGTTGGGGCCTGGCCTAGCCGGCAGTATGAGGGCGCATTGTGTATGCACAAACGTCTTATTGAATCTTCAACTACATTTGGATGAATATGAAAAAATGTATTTTACCTGAGAGAAAAGGATGGTGGAATAGGATAGAACATAGAAGAGACAAAGTGTAATCTGTGCCCCAATTTTAGAGTGATCTTAACCTGCACAAAAAATACCTTCTTTTATTTTGATGCAAAAAAATGTAACGCTACAAACTTGAAAATTGCTTGCAACAAAAATTCATTTATGGTTTTTCGGTGAAACTTTCGAGACGGAGACTGACACGGATGCGCATATGGAGACAGATATATGATTTTGCCTGCCTTTTCTTTTAACATTTCGACTACAAACTGGGCGAAAACGACCCGGGACAATTGTTTTGAGCATCATCACTCCAAAGCATGGCTTAGTATAGAGATCATTATCCATGAAAAACGAATTCGTTAAACATTTTTTGTATACTTGAACATTTAATTTTTCATAATATTATGATCCTAACCGGGTTCAATTTTACCCAGTGGATGAACTAAGTGTGAATGACACATGTGTAAAAGTAAACACGATAGATCAGAATAAGACGGAAATCTCGGACAAATGTCTCACGAATGTAGTAGTTTCTTGAACGTGTATTTTCGTTTCCACTGAGATATCCACTATTCCACTTCGCGACAGGAGCCGAAATCTATAGTTGTTCTAACTTGGTTACATGCTGAGTGCGAAGAAAATAGCCTGATATAAAGAAATCCTTCTTTAGAGTCTAAAAGGTGCATGCGACGTAGGCTGCATGCATAGGATACATAGGTGGTACGGAAAAAAGTTAATTCTCTAACCCAGTAGCGCTAACTATCTGAAACTAAAGAGCAGATTTTCGTAGCTGAATTTGTTTAAAATCACTATTTTGGGTTCAAGTTATTGCATTTTTTTTAATTGAAAGAGTAGGATGAACAATTTCAAATAGTAAGATGGACTGTGCCACTCACTGAAACCACGGTCAAGTTAAATAAATGAATAAATATATCAATAATGCCACACTGTAGGCTAAACTATTTTACGAGCAAAGTATACCAGTTAGCCGCACACTTTGCGAGAGGAAGAGTTACTATTTCGCATAGTAGGCCTAACTACTGCAAAAAGTAAGTTTGCTGATTTCGCATTGTATACACACGCTATAGACGATGAATAAGTTGATTAGTTCGTACTTTTTGAAAAAAAATGGTGTAAAATGTCGACGGATTGGAAGAGAAACAAATTATTTTATATATGATTACTGCACTTAAGTTATGTTTATTATTACGCAATTGCACACCCAATGTGGCCGGCTCCACAGAAAGGAGTCCAGTGGCTAAATAATCGATTTTGAGGTTTTGATCATTTCAGTATGTTGAAATCTTATATTTTTACATGGAATTCGTCCGAAATCGATTGATCAAAATTTCTCGAAGTTAGACAGTGTTAAACTAAACTCCTTTTTCGCCAAAATATTGATACAGGATAATAAAATCGCCACTAATAGATTAATTATGCACTGAGAGGATTAGGGGGTGACCTAGTTTAACATACCGAGAAATGCACCTTATTATAAATATACAGAGTGAATCTTTAAAAAGTTTGTCGTTATTTCTTTAAACAGTTTTTAAAATCAAATATATATTCATGAAAAAGAACAATAACCGTTTTGAAGTTATAGCGTTATAAACAATTAAATTTGCACAAAAAATAAAAAAAATATTTCGAAAAAATGCACATATTGCTTTTAAAGACACGTACTATACACAGAAAAAATAAATTCTCGGATCGAACTAAAAAAATAGAGACATTAAACCTGGTACTTCGTTTCCGTTCTAAAAACAATTGGACTCTTACTCACCTTTTTAAAACATGATGCTAGAAAGATTTTACTCATGGATTGTAATTCACCGTTGAAAAATCTTACAAATATTAACTAATGTCATCTTAATAATGACGGTAGAATGCAGCATAAAAAATGGAATAATTTCAGTATGAAAGATAATAGCAGACCTTTTGTATTCCAGATGACAGACATGGTAACGTCGTCAGTCTGATATGATCGCTGTTTATAAAACCGATATGTGTAAAAATAGCTAACACGATTCTGCTTGCCGAGAGAATATGTACGAAATTTGAAACGACTCGAAACCGAAGCTGCTCTTATTACCGGGTGATTAGTCACTTATGCAGCGGTGTAGGTTGGCCTCACTGACGGTCGTAAAACAGAGCCGGAATCTCCCATGACGGGGGTGACTCGCGTTTTGAAGCAAATGCTGTTTCTCTACGTAGCCATCTTGACCGATGACACTTAACCTGTATCATGTCTGTCAACATCTTTTTAAAAATATGAAACATCCGTTTAATCTCTCGGCACATACTAAAATGATTTGCATTAACTTATTTCTTGAATGCTTTTCTCCCATTCTTTGTCAAATTTCTAATTCGCTTGTAACATGAACCGAGAGGCTGAGAAATCTGAGATTGCTGTGCGAGAAATATTAAGAGAACTCTCGGAAGAAATTTCGGAAATCTCAGCAATCAAGCATGCGTGTAGAAATCTTGGAAATCTTTGGCTTAGTGTGGACAGAGTTGAGGTAGTGTGACACACGCTCCTATACTCTGTTCCACGAGAGAACGAATTTCTGAAACGACGAAATTTCGTTCTTTGCGCGCATCTTGTCAAAGAAGGGGAATCGTAGGCGTGAGTATTTGTCTGGGCCTATTGTAACTGTCACGTTCGGTCCGCTCATCTGGCCCTCGGTCAGGCTACAAAAAATGTAGGAAACAACTTGGGTCAGTGTACTTGAAAAAAATTGTGTCCTCTTTTAACAGTGATTGGCTGTCGACCAAACGAAAAAAAATTTGTCGACGCCTTCTTTCATAAAAACTTGCGCGGCCAAATTCGTTCTCTCGTGGAACAGAGTATAGATGTTGAACGAACAGCCGACTGAATCTAAAAGCCGCCGAGTTTAGCCGATCCGAGGAGAATCCTACGTGAGTTCTGATCGCGAGCATGGTCGGAAATCTCCGAACTCTCGGTAGGGTTGCCACCTGGCCGAAAATAAACCGGCCTGTTTAGATTCCAAAGTTTAAAACTATTGTTATTATAAACGATAAATACATTAATTATGAAAATTGAAAGTATATTTCGATGTATAATACTTAAAATTAAAGTATTTAATTGTGAATAAATAAAGTTGAAAAATACAAGAGTTTTGAATTTCGCCCGCTACATGCTTCCACTTCTCCCCTCGTTTATTAGGAATACCCCCCCCCC
>CAKNWT010074153.1:0-15315 GCA_932066315.1 Andricus coriarius | reverse complement strand
TTACTCAGATGTTTGCTGTGGAAGAAATTTCAGTTGTTTAGAGATAGCATAGAGATTAATTCAAGATAGCATAGGGAATAAAAAATGTTACGGGTCATTACCAAAATATGTGATACGTTCTAGGGTAAGTTCATCAAAGTATCATTCTCCAGATTAGAAACAATGGAAAAAGTATCACGCTGGGTGGGGGGGGGGATGCTGAAATACGTATCGCGTTTTTTTTTAATTACCCCATATTATAAAGTTGTATGTAATTGCATGAATTAACAATATTCAAAATTATTTTTCTTTTTCATTTAGACTGCTAAAAAATGTTCGAAAAAGGGGGATGAAGAAATTGATGATTGCGATGAAGATTTTAATGCTCAACTCAAAGAAAAGACTCCTAAAGTGGAAAAAGACTTTGGCAAATGTACTGACATCAAAATTCCACATAATTGTGTTCAGGTAAATAGAAAATATTAATTCCTTAAATATTTAAAGCATTTATTCAATGTTAACCCAAAAGGATTACAAAGTAAATTTCTTATTAAATATTATTTAAAAAATATGGTAATTCCTGAGAATGTATGAGGCCTGATATGAGTAATTGAATTCAATTCAATGTAAAATGAATATTGAAATTTTCGTAAACTAATTAAATTAATCACTCAAAAGTAACTTTTTACGGTACAATTATTATGAAAAAAATCCTGTAAATTAGGTTAAATGATAAAATTCACGAATGTGACATAACTATAAATATTATTCTTACGTTTGTTTACAGACTGCAACAAACTGCTGTAAAAAGAATTATAATTCTTTTAAAATTTGGATGGATAAACTTACAAAAGATAAATTACGTTGCGTTTAAACAACCCTGTTAACCGTCGAACTACTACAAGAATGATTATTGTATCGATTTGAATAAATAGCTTTTCAATCTCCATCAATTTTAAATTTGTACCTGTGAAATCCAACCAAACTTATAGCCTCCTGATAACCCATACTCGATGCGCGTGTAAGAATGTGTAGTTTAATTCATTTTCTATACAATATTTTTTTTCTATTTCAATTGTTTATTGGGATACGGTGCCAGATGAAAAACGATAAAATTAGAATCCTTCTTTATCTGCAGGAAAGTTGGTTCAATTGTGCAATTGCAATCTGCACTCCCTCCTAAAAAACAAATGATAGATTTTGAAAGCTAATAATACTGCAAGTTGTTAAATAAGCCTTTACAACTTCCACGTTATCAATATAATATAAATGTCACTGTTAAGGGACACAATGTGTCTTTGAATGGAAAAAAGTGTTTCCAATGTTCGGTTGACAGGTTACTAGTATGTAACATTATTGTATAGGGTGAGAATATTAGCTTACCCGCCAACGTTTGGAGCCAAAAAATATCAGATGAGTACAGTGTCATTTGCATTAGGGTAGTGTAAGTCCCCTTCAGCAAGCTTAGTTGATTATGATCTGCCACAACATTACACGCATATATATCCATAATATATTCATTTCAGTATTTGAAATAAGTTGACACATTTCCCTGCGCTAGTTATAATAAGAATTTGTAAACAAGTATTTTTAAATTAGGCTGTGGTATTTCCATTATTTCTGAAAAAATGAGAGATTATGAGGTAAAAACGAGCCGTGATCGTTATTTCCTAAAAAAACTAAATAGCCATAAAACTCGGCGTTATAATAATTCTGACTATTGAGACGACTCACCCTCGCTATTTCACTCAATACTACATGTACATCTGATTTACTTCTTTAATGTTGATAATCTTTATTTCTTCACTTACATACATTTTACATATCCGTCACTTAAATTAAATTTAAAAATTAATTTTTGTATTCATGAGCAATTATTTGTCTTACAACAAAAGTAATTCAACGCTGAACTATTTCTACATATGGTGAAAATGATAATAAATGTTTTCACGATAAAAAATTATTAACATTTAACTCGTCTACGCTTATACATTAGAAACCATTTTCTTATATTCCAGACTATTTACATACAAAAACTGAGGTCGATTTCACAATTATAGATATAATCGTAAAGAATAATAAATTATTTCACCAATTCAAATGGTACATTTTAAAATTAATAATAGGTTATAGCTAAGCGTACCAAAATTTCGGTAGGAATAGCGAAACCGGGAAGGCTGGCTATTAGCACTGAAACTTCAGTATGATACCCAGCTTTTTCAGTACAAGTACACACTGTCTTAATAAAAAAGAATTTGGAATGTAACAATTAGGTCTGTAATTTTTAGCAAAATTATTTTTGTACACAAAAATGTTCATTTGTTTATTCATTTTGGGGGTTTTCTTTAAAAATTTGCAAGTTTAACAATTATACACATCACAGATAAACTGGAAAATAAAGTTTTAATACCGAAAAGAAAACAACTGAATATTGCTCCACTTATAAGAGACTATCTAGTTACTTAATAATACTGTAAGACAGCATGTGTCAACATAAAATTATCAAATTTGACGCAAATATTTCAGACAGTTGTTACGATATTATCATAGCGTCAATTAGGACCTTTATATTCACCAGAATTTATATCAACATTTGGAGACGATATACCAGTGTCTACTTCAATGAGATATTTCTAAAGAACTTCTCTAAACATACGCGTTTCCGTGTATACACTACTAAGTAAATATAAGCAATACAAAAGTGAGACGTAATTCACAAAATACAAGTGAAGCGTTTCTGATGAGTATTTATATGAATAAACATTAGATTAATTACCTTCCGCAGCTTTTAATGAATTTATCACCAAACTACTTTTATTCAATAATCAAAGAATAAATTAATTTTATTTGTCTATACATTTTTTTAAACAGGGTTTAAGAAATGGCAATATTATTTCATTAATAAGAATCAATTCTGACATCAATACTATACACTTTGAAAAAATCGAAGGCAAATTCAAACATAAAAAGATGTGTGAAAGAAAATGAAGATATGAACTACATAAATTAATTTATGAGATGCGAATTAATTGATTGGTTTCGTATAATTTTTACAAATTTAATGAAGTTCTGATTATCATTCTCTAATATAAACATTAAACTGTCCTTTCAACTAAGTCCCGCATGTAAACAAGTACGCAAAAACTTATTTTTCGTTCAAGGAGTCTCACAAAAATGCAGGAAAAAGTAAATGTAACAAGTTATGTAATCGTAGAGCTAGGTGAAAATTATTTGCTCAATATTATAGGCAAAAGAACAGTAATTTTTTGTTCGTAATTGTAAAAACGTATTAGTAAATAAACGTTTCTTAGTCACTCTTCTTTATATCCCCAAGTGTTCAGCTTGATATCTCATTTCGTGTAGAATTGTTACGGTTCGAAAAAAATGTCGGTAAGGTAATCTTTGGTACTTATACCAGAGTATAATCACGCAAATTCTGTTTTAATTTATATGCTTGTAATCGCGCTATAACGCGGGGCAAGTGGGAGTACTGCCATTTTATCGATTCGGTAGCGGCACTCATACAAGTAGAATCGAACTTCACTTACAGAAAATTTCGCTTGATCACATGTGCAAGTACAATTAAATTACAGTGTATAATGAAAAACACATCAGGAAATGAAACATTTTCAACCCTAAAAGAAACATTATTTAAGATTGTAAAGAAAAGTTCTTGTATGGCATTACTCAATCGGTTTTAAACTTTTTGATAGCGATTGATAATGATATTTTTTACAAATTAATTGATAAATTTGTATTGATTCACAGTTTTATTTACATACTGTCTAGTATTTTGTAATTTTCCGTACACCTAATCCGTTTCCAGTGCGATCGGATTACAGAAATTTCCGTAATACTAGCCCCAGCACTATAATTGACCGATTAATCTTACGGAAAATTCCGTAAGACTAGACATTTCCTTTTATTTAAACACAGTAGTCTGTAATTTCTTTTACGCCCAACGAAAAAAATGTGAAAAAATATATAAAATTGTTGAGAATCGCCAATATAAACATAATACTAAGTTAGTTTTCTAAACGTGACTTGTAGCTTCCAAACAATATTTCCTACTTAGCTCTGCATAACACTTCAAAAAGAAATAATAATAAGTATTATTATAACCCAAGTAAAAATTCGTAAAAATAAACAAATATTAATTCCAACTTTTCTCTATCAGTATAACAAACGAAAAACATTTTCTATAATTTCACGTGCGCATTTACGTGCGCGATAAAGTTACTCTTGCACCGCATTATCCATTTTCACGCAAATCACATAGGACGTGTAACACGATGAAATCGATCCTAGCATAACATGATCAACTTCGTGACCCTGAGGGGTTCGCGAGGGTGACCATAAAACAGACTCAACTTTCGACCTTGGAAGCAGTTTCCTCGTCATACTGAACAGAGGGAATCATGGGTGGTTTAAATCCATACTCCATTTTTGACTGTCGGAAGCTTCCCTTACCGACCTGGTGGTATGCATCCTGCTGGCGTACCTTCCTTAATGTAGTGACAGGAGCAGGTGATCTCGTAGCACTCGTAGAATGAAATGACGACTTGGACTGAAATCCACGTTGCTGACCTTGGTTGTGATGTGTTAGAGCCGATGTGTGCTTGAGTGGTACTGGGCCAATATATCCGTCCATTTCTGCTTTCTCTTTCGTCGGCATCCGATGTAAAGTATGCCTCCGATGATGTCCCGGATTATACCCTGAGTGGGACTGCATTAACATCGGCTGCGAGGCGAAAGTGAAATGCGAGAAAAACTGTTTCTTTCCAGGGTTTAAACCCTGTTTCACGCCGTAATAAGGATTCCCGTTATTTTTCCCCTCCACGAAACCAATGAACGGTTTAGGGTAAACGTAGCCCTGAAAAGGCTGAGTTAAATTGTAAACTTGCTGATTCTTGATCACAGACAAGCCATAGAGAGGCAGCGAGCTTGCAGCGTGGGTCGAGTACAAGTTGTGGTTTTGGGGTTTCATTATCTGCTGGTAACTAACGCCATACTGCACACCGTACGGAACATGAACTGGAACGGGTTTCTCCACGTATTTCGTTACCTCCACGGGAATTGGTATCTTTCGCTCAATCTCGAATGGGTAGGGCTGCGGAACGGGGACTTTCTTCTCTACTATTTTTTCCACCTTAACGGGCACGGGCACGGGCACGGGGAAGGGCTGGGGAATGATCTGCTGTACTGGTATCGGTATTTTCTTTTCAACAATCTTCTCCACTGGAATGGGGAAGGGTTGTGGCACAGGAATTCGCTTCTCGATAATTCGGTCAATGGGAATCTGAATGTGCACCGGATAGAGATGCGGAATAGGAATTTTCTTCTCGATTATTTTCTCCACTGGTACAGGCACCTTCTTTTCAATTAACTTCTCGATTTCGACGGGATAGGGCTGTGGGACGCGGACTGTTTTTTCGATCATTTTCTCAACTCGATGAGGTTGGATGTCAGAAGATTTGTTATCAGAATCTTTTTGATTTTGGGTAATTTCAAATTCAACTGGTACTTGTATTTCAAGTGTTTGCTGAATCGAAGGCGATTTTTCAAGTTCTACTTGATAACTGGGCTGCACTTCGACAAAGGTTTTTGAATCTGATTGTACGTGTACTATATTCTGCGAGTCCGTATGGGGCACCGCAAAGGCAATCTGTTGCTGTCCATGATTAATATCGGTCGAGTAAGAGGCTCCATTATCGTGTGATGGATAAGGCTGAAAGCCGGCAGTGGGTTGATTGACTTGTTGTGATTCCACCCCAACATGAATCGTGTTTACTGCTGCACTGTCAAAATACCGTCGTCCATTGTTTGATTCTAAGAATGATTTAAGATCCCTGTTTTCTTGGATCCAGGGGTAGATATGGTAATACCTTTGAGCTCCTGAGTGAAGGATACTGTTAGTCTGAGCGGCTTTTTCATCATCTGTATATTCTTGGTTAATCATATAAACTTGATGAGACTGCACTTTGTCTTCCGGTATATTCTGGTAAATGTTGCTTGCATCATGATTGATTTCATAAGCAGTGTTCGTTGTAGGACTCTCAGAGCGTTGGAGCTGTTTCGCATTCTGCACATTCTCCACGATGTATCGCTGCCCTGCTCGCAGCTGATCGATGTGCATTACCTGAGAGATCATTTCAGGTGGGTAATGTATTTCTTGCACGGGTGCGTTATGATATATCTCGACCGACTTCTGAATCTCAATTCCCTGATTGGGCGAGGGTGATACAATCTCTCTCTTTTCTTCTAAAACTCGATCAGCTTCTCCTCCAAATGCAGAATTTACTTTTTCGTAGACAACCTGAGATTGTGCCTTTCCTTCGCTAACTAAAAAGTCTATATTCTGATCTAGTTTTTCTACAACCGGAGCTATATTTAAATCTGAATTTCCACTAATCAGGTGCGCCTCTCCTGCATTAACGAGCGATACTCCTGCTTGAATAGGGTTCAATATGAGGGAAGATATACTCTCGTAGCCCTGATTTTCTACCCTTGATGTTGCAACACTATCCAAGGACGCCATTGGTCGTAAAGTCGTCGAGTATATCGTAGTTGGCGTACTGGACACGATGTTATCCTCGCATTCGAAGGTCGTACTGTACTCGAATGGTTTATGGCGCGATACTTCCGCAACCACGATTGGCTTGGAAAATCCGTCGGTTGTTTTAGGAATTGATGTCACCCGGTTAGTTTCAACGTTCCCGTTGAATTCAAATGTGAGATTTTCATTACCTGAAGCGGATAATCTGAAATTTCTTGACTGATCCGTTTCGCCAGAGAGTAATGCATAATTTATCTGTTGTGGATTCGATAATCCTATCTTCGATTCCTCGAGGCTCGTGCTCTCGATAGTGGAAGGAATTGTTTTTTGACTAGTCTCAATGGCGTTGCTGAAGTCCTGTAAGAAGCTGGTGCTCGAGTACTGATCGATCGTCGTCGACGCTGTCGGGCTTAGTGTAGTCGAGGAAAATGCATTAAATCCATGGCCAGGTTCCTCCGTTACATCCACGTGACCCGAGGACCCTACATTGTATAAATGTACTCCTTGAAATTTCCGATTCTTTTTTATCGTCGCTGAATAGGGTTTGAGTGAGTATCGGGTACTGGTAAAATTACGAACGCGTTCATTTTCTCTGGGTACGGAAACGCTATCGAATTGAGTGGCAACAGTTGTACTAGAGTAAGACGCGTCCCCCTGAATGTAGTCGCTGGAAGAAACGCGAAGTCGTTCTCCGAAACTTCCGGCGTTTTCGATGAACAGCTGGTCCTCACTGATCGCGGATAATAAATCGTTTTTGTTGTCCCCAGCATCGCTGACGTATGAGACGTCGGCGGGCGACGTCCGTGTAGTCGTGACGGTACTGTGGGCGATCTCTGGTAATGTTGTGGAATAGCTGGCTGTGGATCCATCTCCTGAGGGAATCCCATTCAACGAGATTACTTCAAAAGTCTGCCGTTCCGGAAGATTTACGTAATTTATGTTACGAGACTCCTCTGAGATGTTTGACTCGAGTAAACTGATAGGTTTAACATCTCTGTTGTCGCCGAGTATTGACAGATCATGCTCTCGGCTTTTCAAAGTTTCGTTCGCTTCTTTGTGTAATGTGTATGGTTGAATGATTTGAACTGAGCGAACTTGCTGCTCTTCCTGTGATACTCTTGCTTTTAGATCCTGAAAGAAATACGATATATTATTCGAAATATTAGGTACTTGATTACTTCTTTTCTTGTTATTTCAATAGATTTTTGATGCAAAATCGCTACAACTTGGGTGCTTACAAATTTAAGAAAATTCCGAAATTAATGTAATTCAAAGATTGACATATTAAGAAAAGCACACTGAAAACGTCATTTCCTTAATTAAGGTGGAGGGATCTTAGAGCTTTTAGTTTATTTCTCGGTACTATACAAACTGTTAATATATATGGAATTTTTTTATTAAAGTTAAAAAATACTAAAAGAGCTACACTTACGCTATCGTCATCATTCTGAAGGCTCTTAACTGCTTCTTCTCCAATAGCAAAACGCGCTCCAGCAGTGCTATGCTCCTTTGAAGACCTGTACTTCACAAGCGGATGGTAACCCCACTCGTCAGCAAAATATTTGACGTCTGTGGAAGATTGCGCTGAGTTCACGTAATACCGACCACCAGCCAACTCGCCAGATCTTGCTTCGACTTTTCCGTGATTCTTGCCCACATCGTCTTCAACTTCGTAGTTGTACTGGTATTCTGGTGGACTCTACAAAACAAAAAATATTTAGCAGAAACTCTAAACTATTTCAAAAACAAGTGAAAAAGGAAGAAACTTGGTTTCCGGGTTGTAAAACGAGGAATATTTGAACTAAACCCAATACATAAATTCAGACTGGAAAAAAAATTTTCATGATAGAATGTAGGTTACGTGAAATCGTCCGTTTAGATATATTTCTTTTGGTTCACATAAAAAATAATAACTGGGCGGATTTTATCTTCTTTATATCCTTGCGAACACTTTTCGTCTCTTTTATGTTAAAATATATGTATACCTATTTATTCGAGAAATCCGTAAGAAAATAGTCAAAATATACATGCACTCGTAGGAATTATATAGATCTAATGTTCATTATAATTTTTACATATTATTTTTCTATTTTAATTAATTCTAAGATTTTTTTTCTATCGGATATATAAACCTATACTACCTTACCTGTATACATAAATGAAAGGAAAAATTCTTGAATTGAATAATGCATTTAATACAGTCATTTTAAATAAGTAGGTGCAGCTGAACAATTTTTTTTAACAGTTAGACTTCGTATTGTTTAAATTTTTGAATGCAATATTAATGCCTTAAAGAACACTGCCCAAAGAGTATGGGTTTTGAGTTCAGCACCTCTATAAATGGGGCCTATTTCAGGATATTCCCCTTTCAACATATATGAAAGTTGTTAAGATATAAGATCGTTTCTACCAAAAGTGTCATTTTTATGTCATTCTGCTTTTATATAAAAATTAGGTAACATATATTAATTGAATATTCTCAGACTTGAAGAAGTTACAAAAAAGGGCACTACTTAATAGTTACTTTACTACCTTAATAAGTAACTAATATTACTATCAAATTTATTATTTATGCAGAACCAGTATTTCAATCATTTCTTATTCAAAATTTTACCAAAACACCTTACTGTGTTGATACTTCATAAAGGCATTGCAGGACGCATTCCTATTGGTCAATTATTGAGGTTACTCGATTTTTGGAAACCAGGGGGCTTACACGTATGCCAGGGAGCAAAATTTTACACTTAGACGGAGAATAACCCATATCTAATGTAATGTCGAGTAAAGTGAAATGTGCATAACTCAATAAAATAGTTAGGAATATAATTTTCTAGAATTATTTCAATTATTTCAATTTGAACTCATTCTTAGCATGATATAATTAATTTTTCACATTATTGGTCTAATTAGATATTATCTTGTTTCATTAAAAAGTATTTAAAAAATTCAAATGTTTATAATTATTGAAAAATTGGTAATAAGAATAAGTTATATTACAGTCATATTTTTCTATGATAATAACTAAGAAATGATAAAAGTTAATTAATTAGTAAGTTCTTCATTGGCTGCGTTACTTGTTTAAGTTATTCCCTGGAACTAAGTTTTTTAAATATATAATAACAAGCTTACTTTTCCGGATACGACTACGTGTCTCAGTGACATACAGTATAAATAACGTTGCAACTCACTTTATAAGGAAAGTAATACGCCTATTCGCAAAATCTATAAAATGTCTCATTTCAAGCTTTACGAGAAAAATACGAGGCTAAGCGGATTTTGTCGTCGAAGATGAAAAGATGTGAGAAATTATATCGATTTTATGATCAATATATTTCAAGCGCGTACATATAACAAGCGAACATAGGCGAGTCAGTAGAGGAGAAAATCTCAAATTAAATCTAATATTTGTGAAACTTTGCAATTACATATAAAACACACTTAAATCCCTAATGATTAAATTTTATTTTCAACCATATCAGTAGTCGGGCACATGGGAGCTTTTCAGAGAAATTCATTTGATTGAATAAGTGCTCGAAAAAAATTTAATATTTCTGCAAAATGAATAATACTTAAAATTCGATTAACTAATAGAAATCCAAACTTGCAACAAATTTGCAGGACCTAAACATGTTTATTTATGGGCATATGGAAATTTTGGTTATATCTTTCAGCAAATAATTGTAATAAAGTAACAAACTTGTATAATGATTGAACTTATGGTCTAGAACTAAACTCTCGCTTTCCTACCCCATTTTTTGCACGGAACATGCAGTTCATTATACTTGTTGCTGGTCGATCTCTCTGTTAACTGTGCCTCTGAGAAAAAATATAATATTTTTGCAAAGTGGTTGCAATTGTTTAAAGTAATGATAAGTTTATACTTTATAGTATTATGTGTGCAACCCAATAATTCGTCGGCAAACTGTAAAAGTTTATGTTCTGCTAATTAAAAAAATCCTTATGGCAAAAACTCAAACTATGAACAGTTTTTGCGCTACGAAGATTCAAAAGTCAAACTTTGGAACATATTTTTACCTGTGGAGTGCAAATTATCGACTTTTTTTCCACCCTTTGCATTGCTCTCGTGCAAGATTATGCAGAAAAGGAAATTAACGGACGAACAATGTGATGTAATCGCGTTGGAAGTGAAAAGCGCTAAGCGTTCGGGCGATGCGCTAAGCGCTTACGCAACGCACAAAGCGTCCATATAATTGCATGATATATAGCTTCAAACGCGAAATTCGATTTCTATTATCAAGAGGCGATTGGTTGTCGGAATCGGTGATACAAATTGCCAATTCACAAACGCATGACAAACGCCACTTGCGATTGAAGCATTGTATGCCAATTTCGTCGCAAAGCGCTTACTTTGGATGGCCAGACAAAAGGATCGATACCCAGCATTGCAAATGGGCACTGATCAACCAGCTTATGTCAAGCACTCTAAATTATATTTTACAGAATTCTCCTTTCGTGCCAACGTTTCCATCCTACCTTCAACACAAAGCGTTTAAGAAAAGCACTCAGTCAACATAATAGACTCCCAGCGTTGCTGTTTGGCTTTGATTCGCCATTTTAAGTCAAGCAGTCTAAACACTTTATAAGGAATGCTTATCTCGTTCCAACGCTCCATTTTGAACATCAAAGCGAAGCGTAAAAGGTAAGTATGTACGTATATCACAAAATCGACCCCCCGCGATGCTGTTTTCGTAATCATAAATAAATATTGCCTGGGGTGGTTGCTGGAGACCTTGATGAGTTGATTTTGTTGTCTGGGTGCTTTCTTAGATGCTTAGCGTTGAAGTTAAAATGGGACCGTTAGAACGAGATAAACATTTCTCATAAGGTGTTTTAGAGTGCTTGATTAAAACTGGCGAATCAAAGTCAAACAGCAATGCTGGGAGTTTTTGTTGTTGTCTAAGTGCTTTTATTAAACGCTTAGCGTTGAAGGTAGGATGGAAGCGTTAGCACAAAAGGAGAATTCTCCAAAAGGTGCTTTAGAGTGCTTGACATAAACTGGTTGATCAATGCCCAATTGCAACGCTAGGTATCGATTCTTTTGTCTGGCCATTCAGCCTAAGCGCTTTGCGACGAACTTAGAATGTAATCTTTGAAACGAAAGTAGCGTTTGTCATGCGCTTGTGAATAAGCTATTTTTATCACCGATTAAGAAAACCAAACACCTTTTGATTATGGAAATCGAATTTCCATTTTGAAGCTCGATAACGTGCAATTATATACCTTTTTTTACCATATATTTGGTGCGGGGTCCTTTGAGCCAGTGTAAAATTCTATTATATTCAGTAATAAAAAATTGTAATCATCTTCAACCGCCTCATAACTCCGAAAAAATAAACCAAATTTTTTGTTTGTTGGCGGCTGGTATCGAGAAAAGGTTCTGAAATTTTCAGCTTCAACTTTCGTTTTAAGCTTGACTAGACTAGATTTATCAAAACAGTTTTCCAATCGGGCACTCAATACAAAGCCCTCGTGAAACTTTAAAATGCTTTTTCCACCAAGTTTCAAGATCCTAAAGACAAAACTCTTCTAAAGAGATTCTCTTTTATGAGAAAAGTAAGCCCGAATCATAAATAAATTCTACATTTGATAATCAAAAGCATCAAAAGCACAAATGTAGGTATCACGATATTGTAATATTTTTAAAATGCCTTTTCCCAAGAAAACATAAAAAAGTCGTAAACATTAGATGTCATGGTAGGTCGAGGAATTTAAACAATTTTAAATTTATATATTGCTATGCAGAAAGGTACAGAGTATCAGGAGCCTCAGAAAGTATAATTAATTTAGAGTCTCCCTAGATTATGTCAGATACTTATTTACTGCTCCATATGAGAAAATTTTTGTTTCGCGAACCCCTATATCCAACTCTGTTTTCAAAACCACTTAAATATGTGTAGACAATTTCTTCCAGCATTCAAGGATTATATTCAAAAGTCTAACAAAGCAAAAGCAGAAGAGTAGAAGGTTTCTCAAATTATTTTCGCGTTTTTAAAGTAATTTATTTTTAGCTAACTTAGAAAAATAAGGGTGCAACTCAGGGTATTTTACTGACTAGAATACACCAGAATAAAATTGATAAGAAAAAGAAAGCAAAATCTCTGCACAGACAAAATTACATAAGAAAAAAATTGAGAATTGGGAAAAATGAATAATAGATATTTAAATTGAAAAATTACTTTTTTTCAGATCTACTAATTATTTGTTTTTCAATCTCTTTGATTTTTTTTCTTGTATATTTTTGTCAGTAGAAAATCCTGAGGCGTACAACAAATCTTTTTAGAGCTAGTTGGAAAATATTAAAAATATTTTGAAAAAATACCAAATTCACTAGTGTAACGAAAACTATGTACTTGCAGACATAAAATTAAATCTCAGCTAAAAATAGTAATCAAAAGACAATGTGTCAAAAACACAATTTACCGAGGTACATATCCAAATCGCATAACAGAATAAAGTTTAAATTAATGACACGTTATAACTAAAAAGACCCGTTAAAAGAGAGAACGCAGTTAACTTGATAATTCAATAAGAAATATAAAAATATGAATTCATGAAAAGTGAGAAACTAATTTAGTTATATAAAAATTTCCACTAATTATTAATTGTACTTATCAAGTTATTTTAGCAGTTTTTAACTTTTCCTGAAAGTTTGAGTGAAAAATTACTAATAATTTGTAGAAATTTTCACTAAAGAAAATTTGTTGCACAATTTTCACCAATCCCAGATTCAAAGAGAATATTATATCCTTATACATATATTGGAAATGATTATTCTTTAATGAAAACTATTATTATGTGTAATTTTAAATAGGGGAGATCACGATACAATGGATAATACAACCCACAGTAGAATATTTCAGAACCTTTTCTCAATAACAGCCGCTAAAATATAAAAGTCGTATTGTATGGCAAACTATAATTTGCAGAAGTTTCGTATTTTTTTCCATAAATTATAAAAATAAGAATTATCAAAGATAGACAAAAAAAAATTATTTTATCATTATCCTAACCTTGAAATTGGCTGAAAGTTGAGTTCTATCAACTGCTATTCATTTTTCAGAAATATTACTTTTTTCTCGAGCACTTATTCAATAAAATGTGTTTTTCTTAAAATTTAACGTATTCCCGGCCTCGGGCAGGGTTGCAAATTGATTTTAATCATGAGGAAAGTATGTTTTATTGCTGATTGGCCTAACAATTATTCGATATGAATCCTCTTTTTATTGCCAGTATATCTCATTTCTGAGCTATACGCTAATAATTTTTTCAATGTATTCTTTATTTAATTCTCATAAATTCGCGACTCTATAAATCAGATACAACTCAACATTAAACGTTAAATACAAAGTCTGTCCGGAAATTATTCGATCTTGTTGTGTACCAGGAGTAAGAATTACTTCTGGTCAATAGCGATGATATCCCTTCCAAAGTAATTCCCTCTAAAAGCCACAAATTTTTTCCAGAGATCCTCCCACTTTCCGAAGCACTCCTTAAAGTAATGTTTTGGATTAGCTACCGGCTGCTTCCCGCATTCTTTTTTATTTCCCCTATGCCTTGAAATCGTTTTCTTTTAAAGGATAGTTCAATTTGGAAAACAGCCCGAAATCATAGGGAGCCAGGTCAGGAGTGTGCGGGGCTGCGGATGTTATGTAAGGCTGTGCTCCAACAGAAATTGCGGAATAATCTGCGATGAATGGGCTCGTGCCTTGCCATGGTAAAGGACCCAGTCGCCACTTTTCCAGAAATCAGGCTCAAAAGTTCCTACAGAACAGTATTTGAAATACCGAGGTCTTCCTCTGTCTCTCTCGCTGTTTTGGTTGTTGCGGGTCCGTCAGAGCGTGGGTCACTCTCTACTGAAGTGCGACCACTTTTAAATAATCTAAGCCACTCTTTAATTTAAGTATCACTCATACACTCGTCGCCATATACTTTCCGTATCATAATCATAGTTTGAGAACATGAATGACCAAGTTTTTGGCACAACTTAATGCACATTTCTCTTCGGTGCATTCCGTCATTCTGAAAGGTGACGAGTGCGCGGTTAGACGTTTACGCAACTGCATACACTAGTCGACTAAATATTCGCAGGCCCGTGTCACTTAAATGGTAAATACTTGTTTTCGACAATAGCGCAACTAGGTAGGGGAGAGTGGGGCATGGTGTCAGGCTTTGAAGGAAATGTCCTATCAAATATAATTGAAATGTGATTTTGATGTCTGTATTTTTTGGTGAGAAGCTGACATATTCAGGTTACATATGTCATTACTTAAATCCGGGTTTTAACAACGTCATTATTTGATATTTAATTAATTCGTTTGTCTCGCATTTCGACCAGCATACCCCATACCATGGGGCATGTTGTCCCTCATATTACTGCCGGTTTATTTCATGAATATGAACGTTGTAGAATAAAAAGCGTACAATATAATAATTCTTGAAAGTATAATGTAACGAAGAAAAATTAATCGAGACATGATCAACGCTAAATAAATGTTTTCTTATCAATCAAAGTAAAGTGTGTTGAAAAACCTAGTTATAACCTCTTACTCCTTGAAAATTCTATTCAGCGTGTGAGGATCTGCATTTGCCTTTAGCAGATATCTTCTTTACCGAAAGGTACCGAAGGCGCGAAAATTCAAAACAGGCATTAATCAATAATATTCGAAATCATATTTATTGAGTTATTGTTCAACCCATGTAATTAGGTTCAAACTAATAAATAAAGAGAATTGCTTGAAGTGTGTTTGTTATGGGAAACT
>CAKNWT010074016.1:0-10419 GCA_932066315.1 Andricus coriarius | reverse complement strand
TTTGTAATTGATTGTTTTTTAGGTGTCCTCATACTCCCGGACGATGCTTCATTGTTTATTAAAGTGCATTACAAAATTGCATAACAATGATTCTTCATTTACAGACGTAGAATATTACTATATATTACTATATTGAACTATTTTTTGGAAAATTCGTTCTTTTTGTTTGTTTTGAATTAATTTTTTTCACTGAAAATGTAAGTATTCTTTTTTTTGTGAAAATTGATCGTTTTTATTTAAAAAGTCAAGTATCTGGTTCAAACATTGTGTATGTTGTCGAAAATTAATTCTTTTTCGTCGAAAATTAACCTCCATGGTTGAAAATTCATCTTTTGTCTTCCAAATTTAATTCATGTTGATATGTCTTTCTTGGTTGAATTCATCTGTTTTTGATTAAAAACTAAATTTTTTGTTGGTTGAAATATCAACTTCTACATGTTTATTTCACATTTTATCAGCTTTTTCATGAAAATTAAATTACGTTGTTGAAAGATTTATGTGTTCGTTTTTCTTTCTACTCGTCCTCACATTACATAAGTGGTGCTATTTGGTGACAAATAATTGACAATTTGTTTATATTATACAAAAATTGTATAAACAAATGCATAGTTTGACCATTTGTAGATAGAAAGTGATAGTTTTTCTTCCTACTTGTCTTAAAATTACATAAGTGATGCTACTTGGTGACAAAGAATTGGCGATTTGTTTATTTTATAAACAAGTTTTAGAAACAAATGCATAGTTTGCCCATTTCTTAGGTAGAAAGTGATCGTTTTTCTTTCTACTCGTCTTCAAATTACATAAATGGTGCTATTTAGTGACAAAGAATTGGCAATCTTTTTATTTTATAATCAAATTTTATGAACAAATGCATTGTTTGGTGATTTATAGACAGAAAGTATAAGTTTTTTTCTAATCATCTTCAAATTACACAAGTGGTGATGTTTATTGAGGAAGAATTGTCAATCGATATTATTTGTTTTTGTTATAAACAAATGCACAGTTTGACCATTTGTAGATAGAAAGTGATCGTTTTTCTGTCTACTCGTCTTCAAATTACATAAGTGGTGCTATTTGGTGACAAAGAATTGGCAATCGATATTATTTGATTTTTTTTATAAACAAATTTTTTTAACAAATGTGTGTGGTCATTTATAGACAGAGAGTAATACGTTTTCTTTCCAATCATCTTCAAATTACAAAAGTGACGAATGTGGTGACGAATTGTCAATCCACATTACTTGTTTATGTCACAAACAAATTTAAGAAAGAAATGCATGGTTTGACCATTTCTAGGTAGAAAGTGATCGTTTTTCTTTCTAATCCGCTTCAAAGTGTCTCCAAAGTGGAGCAAGAATGAATTGGAAATGGATCCTGAAATTATTCAAATGATTAACAAGTACAACTTGGAAGGTAATTCTTCTGGAACATCACAAAACATTTACAGTGATATCATTTGAAGGCAATAATAAAAAACGATCACTTTCTAATTATAAATGTTCAAACTATGCATTTTTTCATTAAATTTGTTTACGATAGAAGCAAATAATATCGATTGACAATTCTTCGTCACTAAATGTCACCGCTTATGTCATTTGAAACCGATTAGAAATAAAAACGAACATTTTCTAGTTATAAATGGTCAAACAATGCATTTGTTTATTAAATTTGTTTATTACAGAAGCAAATAATATCGATGGACAATTCTTCGTCATTATATATCACCGCTTATGTAATTTGAAGACGATAGAAAACGAGTACTTTCTGCCTATAAATGACGGAAATGTGCATTTCTTTATCAAATTTGTTTGTAAAATAAAGAAAATATACCATTCAACAAATTTGCACGATGAAACATGATCCTGTTGATAAAATCAAGCAATTCCAACTTAGAAATATACTAATTTCCAAAATCTTGACATTTGGTTAATATGATTTGCTTATAACAATTACATTAGATATCCTGTACATTATTTATATTTTTTGGATAGTTCGAGATTCATTTTCGTCACGGTTTTCATGTAATTTAAGAAAAAAATGAAAAAAAAAACGATTAGGAAAATGGGTCAATATTCTCAATATTGAAGCTAATCTTGAATAAAATGCAAAATTACCAAAACTCCCAACAGAAATTGAACGGGTTAACCGATTTTTTCTATCTTTTTTTAATCGTCTCGAAATTATGTAAGGAATCTAATGCAGCATATTAAAATTCAATTTCTTCATATCTTAATAATTATCAATTTCGTTCAAAGTGTCGCCGCTAAATTTCACGCCCGAGTCCTAATTTGTACTGTGTCAATTTGGAGCGCCTGTTTTCGGATCATCGTGTGCACTTTCCCGGTGGCGGATTGCTCGTTTTCAGGCGCATAAATGAAGCACATTTTCGATTAATTAAAATACAACAAAAACAAGAACATTTTTCAAAAAACGAAGACTTCCTTTTTCTGTATTATGCCATTGCGATTATGTGGTAAAAATATCACATCCAACGATTCATCCGTGTAGGAGGAAACTTGTGTTATGTAATACATGGGCAAAAATTCAAACCTGACGAAGCGCCTTAATCTATCTATCGGCGAGAAAATTCGAGCCCTCTGGCTTTAACGTTCAAAAAGTAAGTGAAGAAAAAATGGTAGCTTAATGAATGAAGGATCATTTTAAAGGTCAAAATGTTGTACAAGAACGAGCCTCAAACGAATATACAAGAAAAATTATACAGCTTACGGACCCAAAAATCTGATAAAGGGCAAGGAAATTTGAAAGCTTTTAACCAATAGTTTTTTATTGAAAAAATAATAGGAAAAATTTGAAAAAATGCATGGTGGTACTTTAAACATTTTTCAACAAATTGACGTTGAAAAATTTGAAGAATATCACAAATTGTTCGTTTTTTATGCATAAATATACAACTGTACTGCAAGTGTAAGAAATCAACGGGTGCCTTTTTTCATGGGAGCGTCCTCGACTTTCTTTCGCAAAACTTTGGAAGCACATGCTGAGGACAGACGAGGACGATCCTGTGAAAAAAGGCACCTCGCTGGCTTCTTACACTTTCTCTAATTTAAATCACTTAATTATCTTTATTAGAATTGAAGATAGTACCGTTGTATATTTATGTACGAAAAACGAACGATTTGTTATATTCTGCAAATTTTTCAACGGAAATTTGTTGAGAAATGTTTAAAGTACGACCATGATTTTTTTCAGATTTTCCTATTATTTTTTTCAATAAAAAACTATGCTCAAAAGTTCACTGCCGTTAAAAGCTGTCAAATTTTTTACTTTTCATCAGATTTTCGGGTCTGTAAGCTATACAATTTTTTTGGGCATAGTCGTTTCAGGCTCATTGATGTACAACATTTTGTCCGTTAAAATGATCCTTTATTGATTGAGCTATCATTTTTTTCACTTAATTTTTAACGTCAAAGTCAGAGGACTCGAATTTTTTCGTTGTCAGTAAGTGTGTGTTTAGGAAATATATAGTGCACAATAATTTTAGGGGTAGTAGGAATTTCTACAGAATGATGGAAAAGAATAAAAATACTAATCTATTTATAACCACAATGGTCATGAAATTTGGACCAACTTTAGCTCCAATTGATTTCGAGGTCTGAAGGATTTTGAACTACACAGACGTATTAGAAGTGGTTTTTTTGCGTTTATAAACTTAAAGGATAAATTTTTATCACGTTTATATGAGAAAAACTTTTTTTAATTTGCGGCACAACGATACTATATCTGATGTATGTGTTCGCGTCTTCGAGAAGCATCGATCGAACCATTGTAGAACCCTTTATGACCTACTAGTACCGGTTTCTCAAGTTTTAAGAAAATGGTTTATGCTGTTTGTATGAGAAAAACTTTCTTGACATTAGGAATTCTACAGTAATTTATCTGTTATATTCTTCGAGATGCGTCGAATGACCTATTGAACAACCTTTCATGACTTTCATGATCTCATAACCTGTTGCGCTCTAGACGCGAGTTTGCTAATCGTACGGAAAAAGTGCGGCATAACCCTTCTATAATGTCGCTAAATGCCGGTGCAGGAATTTGAAGGAAACTAGTCTAATTCTTGAGTCATAACATGGAGCGACACCAAGTACTCTCTACATTCCCGTGTGGAAAAATGTCCTGGCAGTCTGGTTACAGGTTTAGGTCAGGTCTGGGTTTATCTAAACTGTCTAGTCTGGAAAATCTGATCTGGCCCAGGTCTGACTCTAGCCTGGTCCAGATCTGACCTTATATAAACTGTCTAGTCTGGAAGGTCTGCCCAGTAAGAAGGCTTGAATTGACAAGAATTGTGAAATTCCGATTTCAGCGTAAAAATTAACATTTTCTATCCTATTTAAAACCTGATTCTTCCGCAGACCTCCAATCCGCAAGAGAATAATACATTTTTCAGAAATTAAATTCCCTGCAGTTCCCATAGCAGCAACGACTGTCGGAATTATTTTGTGTTCCAGAAACAGGAAAAAATGCACATTTATTTAATTCCTTCCAGTACCTTAAAAAAATATCTATAATTACTTCTTTTTAATTTCTTAAAGTAGGATACATTTCAAATTTATTTAATTCCTTCCATTTCTTTCAGAAAATATGTATATTGAATTGGTTTTGATTCCGTAAAGTAGAATTTCTTTTAAATTTATTTAATTCCCTCTAATACCTTCAGAATAAACCTTTATGACATTGTTTTGAATTCCAAAATGTCGCACATATTTTTAATTAATTTAATTCCCACGGGTATCTTAAGAAAATATTGGTTTGAATATATTTCAAATCCTTTTTTCTGGAATATAAGTTTAATGGTTTAAAATTTAGTGAATCGTATGAATAAGATTTTTGGTATCTTTATATAAATAAAAATATAAATAAGTATAATATACTTTTTAAATGTATAAGCTATAAATAAAGTAAAAAAGGTGGTTAAAATTAATAATTTTAAGGATTGTAATTGTAATTACATAAATCTGTAACTGATCAAAGATTGTACAAAATGTTTACTGTTAAATGTATTCATTTTAATAAATAGTAAGTAAATGAGTAATGAATTCAAAATATATACTCATAAAGTATATAGTATAATCTACCCAAATAGCTACCCAAATTATAACCCAAGTATACAGAGTACCCAAATAACTTTGAATTCACCAATTTCGACCATGCTACCGGAAGTAATACATTATTTTCTGAAAATTATGAAAAGTGTAAATAATTTCCAACCTTGGTGGCATTTGTCCCCTTTTTAATTAAATTGTAAGGGTTTGTCGTCAAATCGAGACTTCGTCTGTTGTCTCCTCTGTTTGAAAAACTACCCAAAATATTTTTAGAACATCAATTTCCATCATGCCACCGGAAGCAATTCATTATTTACTGAAAATCATAAGAATTGTAAATAATTTTCAACCTCGCTGGCATCTAGCCTAATTTTGAAAATAGGCAACAATTTCCAGTCAAAATAAGACCTTCTTTCCTGTCTTCTCTCATCGAAAAACTATCGAAAAATCTTTTAAAACATAAATTTCAATCATGTAACTGAAAGTTATGTACTATTTTTAGAAAGCAAGGAGAAGTTTCAATAATACCCAACTTTGCTGACTTTTGGCGTCTTTTAAAAAATGGATAAGAGCTTGTCATCAAACAAGACCTTTTCAGTTATTCGACGAGTATTCTAAAGGAAAAGATATTTTCTAAGATTTAATATCTCGTCGCTCAGTTGCCGTGTGAAGTTGCACCATTGATATTCACAACCTCATGCAAATTTAAAATTCCTCTCTTACGCACACACCCTCATCAGTGAAACAAGGATTATCGTCCATCTAACGCATGCTTTCCATTGGTTAATCTTTAATTGTTAATTACTCATTAATTATTAACTTTACAACAAATTTTTATTAGTATTTTCAGCTCCATTTTTTATGAGGAATTCAAAAATATAATAATGTACCTTGAGTACTGGGACACCCTATATACCTTCACTGAGAGTCATATACATGTATTTGAGGTCCTACAAGACCCCTTAAAAGGATAATTAAACCAAAAAATGGTACGATTTTGTACCATTTTTGATTATCCTCGAAACATTCATTTTCATATAAAAATGTATATGTGCGTAACTGTATTTATCGCCAGGATAGAATTGACATAAAATAGGATTTATATTAAAAACCGAGAAGAAAACCTAAATTACTAGGAACTTTGGGTTTAATCATGTGGGTGCCTTTAATTAAACTGTGCCTTGTTAGGTTTTTTTTTTATTTTTTCAATTATTTTCGATCTGCCCTTATGCAATTACCATATCCATTTTATTGAATTTAAGTAGTAAACATTTTTCTATATAATAGAATACGACTCATTACTGAAGGAATTTTCGCATAATATGTTTAAAATATAGTACTACCAATACAAAAATTTTAACATACATAATTACAATTCTTTATTTCATTACCCAATTGCCACTTATTAATTATAAATTTTAAAATATTTGCTAAAAATTAATTTCCATTTTAATTCAACCAAGCGTTTTGAAATTGAATTTATTTAAATCCATTCTATTCCTTCTTTTGCACACTCGAACTTTTCAATCCCCTTCAGTACCCTTCCGTGCAATTTTCGACGTTCATTGGCAGGGATTCAATTTTATTGATCCTAACTACGGATTTTCGTATTTTTCAATTCCTTTCAGTACTGCTCTGTGAAATTTTCCAAGTTGCATTGAAGGGGTTGTAGCCGCAATTTATCTAATCGTACAGAAAATTTTTATCCAGAACTCTCCTTACCTTTCTACTCAAACCCCTTAAAATTTGCTGCTTTTTTATTGTTTTCGATATATTTAAAATATTTTATTATTACTTTGAAGTTTTTAAATCTTTTAATTGGGTTAGTTCGAGTTGGTAGAAAAATAAGTACCCTCTGCAAAAACCTTTAAATTTACTTAGTTGTCACGTTTTTCATTTCGCGAAAATTCAAAAAAATTTTTTTATTAACTTTTGTTTACTGGCTTAGGTCGGGGTGGCCGAGGCCATTGACCCTTTAGAAACGCCTGAAACCGTTGTCAGTTTTCTCTTATCTCTCAACGTTTTCAAGATAACTCAAAATTTTCATTATTTTTTGGTATTAAAAATTTTTTTTTGCTAGTTCACGCAACCTGGGCCGGATTAGTGTTGCAAAACGAACGTGTCATTAAAATAAATAACACGAGAATTCTAGATCAATCTAAAAAATCTATACCTTACACCTATATACCTATCTACCCTATACCTACATACCCATCCACACATTACTACTTTCCAGCTGAGCAATAATAATAAAAAATTTATTCCCAAAAAATGTAAAAAATATTCGTATTTTCTGAATTAAATATAATAGTGGGTCATTGTTTGGAATAGAAAATTGTTTTGAACACATTATGTAATTATTTAAACAATTAATTATTGTTTATTTTCGAAATTTCTCAAAATTGAGCCAGACATGTCAACTTTTTTCTCAAATTGGTATTCTATGCTACTTTTTGTTGAATAATTACATAATTTTGACATAAAATAGAATACAAACAATTATTTTTCTGACTGTATAGTAGGGTGTCCTAAAAAACGAAATGTTGTTTTTTTTTGACGCACCCCCTGAACTAATTCTGTTTGGTAAAAAAATAAATGCATATTTTTCTTTTCTTTTTTTGAACCGAGGTCCTAGGGCCTTAAAGTGTCCCAAAATGATCAAAATGACTAATTATTGTTAATTTTCGTAAATATAATAATTTTTTGCCAGGGAATGCAACTGATGGTACCATACGCTCAGAAAAAAACTTTACCAAATTAGACCAAAAATACTACCCCTTGGATTCAAAAACTACCCTTTATAGGGGTTAAAATATTATATCTTGAATTTTAAGGAATATATCGATACGTGCATGTTAAAAACACCTCTCTTGGAGTGATCGTCTAAAACGACCACTCTTGCGTTGGTCGTCTAAAAGAACCACTGTGTTTTTTGAGTTGGTCCCTCGTTTTAGCACGCATATTTACACGGAAAACAGCAGATAGGTTAGTAATTATTACTTTTCGGTATAATAGATTATTTTAATATCTTTGGAATTCATGGATTTCCAGGAGGTCACGGAATTCAAGGAATTCGAGGACTTCACGGAATTCGTGCAATTCTAGTAATTCACGGAATTCACGAAATTCAAGGAATTCACAGCATTCAAGATATTCTCGGACTTTAAGGAAATCACAGCATTAAAGAAATTCACGGTATTCACGGAATTCGGGGATTTTACGATGTACGCAGAATTCGCGGGATTCAAAGGAATTCGTGGAATTCGCGGAATTCAAAGAGCGCAGGAAATTTACGGGATTCAGGGAACTCACGGAATTCGGGTCATTCACGGAATTAGGGGAATTAAAGAACTTCATACAATTCACGGGATTCAAGGAATTCAAAGAATTCAAAGAAATATGGAATTCCCTGAATTTTGTGAATTGCTTGAATTCTGTGAATTGCTTGAATTCCTTGAATTGCTTGAATTCCTTGAATTCCGTGAATTCCTTGAATTCCCTGAATTCCTTGAATTCTCTGAATTCCTTGAATTCCCTGAATTCCTTGAATTCCGTGAATTGCTTGAATTCCGTGAATTCTTTGAATTCCATGAACTCCACGAATTCCTTGAATTCCTTAAATTCCTTGAATTCCATGAATTCCTTAAAATCCGCGAATTTCTTGAATTCCGTGACTTCCTTTTATTCCGTGAATTCCTTGAATTCCGTGAATTTCATGAATTCCTTGAATTCCGTGAATTCTATGCATTCTTTGAATTCCGTGAATTCTTTGAATTGCGTGAATTCCGTAAATTTTATGAATTCTTTGAATTCAATTCCGTGAATTTCATGAATTCTTTGAATTCCGTGAATTTCATGAATTCCTTGAATTCCGTGAATTCCTTGAATTCCGTAAATTCCGTGAATTCCTTGATTTCCGTGAATTCCTTGAATTCCGCGAATTCCTCGAATTCCTTGAATTCCTTGAATTCCGTGAATTCCTTGAATTACTTGAATTCCATGAATTCCTTGAATGCCTTGAATTCCGTGCATTTCATGAATTTTATGAATTCCTTCAATTTCGTGAATTTAATGAATTCCGTGAACTTCATGAATTCCTTGAATTCCGTGAATTTTATGAATTCCTTGAATTCCGTGAATTCGTAGAAATCCGTGAATTCCGTGAATTGCTTGAATTTCGTGAATTCTTTGAATTCCATGAACTCCGCGAATTCCTTGAATTCCTTAAATTCCTTGAATTCCATGAATTCCTTGAAAATAAAGCACGATACGAAAAAAAGTCAAGAAAAGAAAAACGTTACTTTTTGATGGCCCTACAAGATTATCACGAGGACTTTTTGAATTTTCTTAAAAAATCGAAAATTCAAATTTTGTTCGCACAAAAAATAATGAATTATTACATTCTCATCATAATGAGAAGTTATTGGTTTTATGTGAAAAATGACTTTCGTGGATTCCATCAAATGTCGACGCTTTGAGGCCCCCTGAGTCTGAAAAAATGGTTTTTACGTCGGTGTCTGTCCGTCTGTCCATCTGTCGTCGTTGTCGTTGTCATTGTCGTTGTCGTTGTCATTGTTATTGTCGTTGTCGTTGTCGTTGTCGTTATATCTAAAGATTTACTTAAAACCACCTCATGCTATGATGCGTATTCTTATTTTAAATCGTGAAAAATAACATTAAAAATAAATTAAAATTATGGAAAGACGACACAAGTTGCAATAAAATGTTTAGTACCATTTTTTTTTAAATAACTTGCGCTTTTTTCAAATTATAAGAACAAGCCAATGTAAATACGTATGTTTCACTGCCTAAGCATGTTATGAATTGCAATAAGATAAATTTATTAAAGTGATACATTTTTCAAGGTAGCTGAGAACAAAATTTAATGGAAAATAAGAAATAAATATTAAAGTAATCATGAAGAAGAAAATGTGTACATTATTTTGTAATATCTGAATTAGCAGCCCCAGACCGAGGTACAGCAATAAATATAATATGCATTTGATATAATAAAGTTGAAAATAATACAGAAAAGTTCGCATTTTCGATAAAATCGAGTGCGGAGCACGAGGCACGTGATGAGAATGTGTTCGTTAAAGCCGAAGGAGCTTTAACAAAAGAAAATTCACAGTCACCAAATTACAGTTGTTGATGCTTTGACCTTTAATTTTAAAGGGCCTGCGCACAAACGTGGGGGATATACAAAGACTGAGCACGTAGCGTGAGGTACATACGTTATCGAGCGCGAAGCGCGAGATAAATACATTATCGAGCGCGTAGCGCGAGAACCAACAGTCGCGCGCCCTAGGCGCGCTCAAACTTGCGAGCCGCGCGCGCAAGTTTCTAATAGCATAAA
>CAKNWT010073817.1:0-16840 GCA_932066315.1 Andricus coriarius | reverse complement strand
CACGCCAATAGTGATTCTACAAGAACCAATGTTTTTTAGGCTTACGACAGTATCTTTTGCTTGGGATCAATTCAACCTCGCTTAACCACTCACGGGGGTTTTTTGTGGCGATTTTGGAAAATATCGCTCAAGCTAAAAATATTGTATTTTCCCCCATATTTTTCTTCAGATGTCAGCGAAGAGCAAAGAACGTCACACGCTCACCACGCTCTTTGCACTTGCTCTCGCGCTGACTCGACTTCGGTTTTGGTCCAATCGGATTGGCGTTTCTCACATTTTGCATATATCCAAAGTATCATTTTACATCATTTTTTATTCTCTCGAATATAGTCACATAACATTCATTTACACGAATCGCTATGTGTAAGATATTCAATTTATCGTAAGCCACCTTCAGCCTAAAAATAATGGCGCATTAAGGAATGTAGATGAAAGTTTAAAATTTGTCTAGAAATTACAAAACAATTTTTACTAAAGTTTAATGAAACTTCTTCATAATGCATCACAATGACGTTTCGTGATTTGAGTTCTCTTAAAAAATTATATTTTCATTCAAAAACAAAACATAAAATGAGAGTTTTTCTATGTACAAAAAATTAAGAAGGGAGAATCTGATCATTTTGAAGAATTGACTGATTTCTCTAACTTTGACTCTTCATTTTCCTCCGCGCTGCCTCCTTTTTTAATATTATGTAACATTTGAATGCATCCATAAACAGTAATATAATAAATACAATTATTACAATAAAGCGCACTACGAATTGTTTATTTTAGTAGATAAATCTGCAAATAAGCATTGGATTAATCGATCAATGCCAGATTAAAGCAGCGAAAAATAAACAATCCGATTTCATAAATGCGGAGGTGAAAATAGGGAAATACATTTAAATAAAATCGAAGTTGACGCAAAGACAAGAGTCTACGGTCGATAATTCAATTACTGAAACATATATAGAATTCCCTTTTCGAGGACGGTACTATTAATCATATCACTCATGTCAAGTCTTGACAATTCAAAAGCGATGAAAAGTGACACGGTGTTAAAGAAGGATTAGGACATAGCAGATCTCAGTGTTTTTCTGGTAAAAATGGAAAGTGAAAAACTACTTCTAGAAATGTATTGAAATACTATAAACACAAACTTGCAGACTTTAAATAACACTAAGAAACTTTTATTTATCCAATTGGAAAAAGATTTACTCGAATTGATTTAAATCTTGAGCGTAGGTTCGCAGAACGGGATAGGAACCGGAAAATAATAGCGTGGTATTATGCTATCGATTTTTTTTTGGCCGAAGTAGAACGAGAAATGTACGATCGTGGAAGGTAGAAACGTTCTGGCTTAACCGCACATAAAACTGTCTGACCAATATTAACTGTGTGGTTTTTTCGTATGTAGAATATTCATATCAATCTTGAATGTATTTTAAAATTGAGTAGATATGTATTTTGATCATTGAAAGGTAGAATTTTTTAATAATATCAGTTACAAAATTTTAAACAATTCATAGTAAATTATATTCTATTTAATGGTAATCAAAAACTCAACATCACTGGATCTAATAAATTATATTTTATTGCTAAAATAAAATTAACTGATCATTAATAACTGCCGCTTATAGTACAATTTGCGATAGGTTCATGAATCATTTTAATTATCAATTTTTTTGTGACCAAAGCGGTGAATGAACGAATAGATGAGATAAGATTCAAAAAGCGCATTGATCCTTTTTACCTTCACCTTCATTTTTCTCTCTTTCGAAATTATTTTTTATTGTCGCATTTGTCGATCAGCGTGGGACTCGCTCCCCCGTTGGTAGCTCGGCGACACTGTCTCTCCTTACCCTGTGACCCAAATAAATAAAAGCTAAATAGATTCGCGATAAACACGTTTGGCGACTTCTACATCCGCTCAGAGATCGATCGATCTTTCGGATCGCGCGGTCATCGATCTCTTGCCCATATCCTTGTCACAGGAAATACAGTGTAAGCTTTAATTAATGCCAGGTGGTCCGAGATAAAAACAAGTGTAAGCATTAAGTTTGAAAATTGATCGCTTTTAAGACTTTATCAGTAGATACCTAGACACGATAAAATTGATTGAATGGGATTAACAATTTTCTTGTTCTGTTTTCATTAACTAAATGTATAAAATAAATATATATTCATATGAAAACAAAATTATGTAGTTACTATCTCATTCGGCAATCTGATCACTTAAAGAGACGGCCGGATTGTGCGCCGTTCTACAGCGAGGCTGGCCCTTTATACTCAGTCATAGCCGAGTAGGGGGGGGGGGGGACCGACACAGGAGAGTCTGCGCAGTTCACGCGCCTAATAGCTCGCCGCTTCGTCGGTACAAAAATTACCATCCCTCTTACACTGCTTCAAGAGTTATACTCTTTTAACTTCCGCGTTTTATAGGTCCCATGATGGAGATAAATTATTTTTCAGATTCAAATAGCGACATTTGTGATTCTTCAAAAAGTTATCTATAACTCAAAGCTCCGGTGGAGAAATGAGCGTCCTATATCGTAAAAATCACTGGTTAAGCACGATTGGGAGCCAAAGAAGGATGCGTCCCTGGAGGTGAGTAATCAAATTATCAGAATAAACATAGAATAAATCTCGTCTCTATGGGTGGTTGGTGAAGCCGACCCTAAACTCCACACTTTTCCTTTTTCCCTTTCTTCTACTTCTACGTACACCATTCCTTCACAACCCTTCTGACTTTCCTAGAGTTCTTGTTTTTTCCATTTATCGTGTGCCCGAGACGAGAATTGTACCTACACACGTAGTAGAGTAAAGTCGTATAGAATCTCGAGTGGCCCATAAACCGAGTCATCTTAAAGTGTTCCGTCTGGTTGTCGAAGTCCTCGAACTGAAACTTATGTTCGACACTTTTACACCATCAAATTATTGATTCATGATAATAAAACTAATGAATGATTCCATTTTTTAGATTGCTATTACTTTGATGACTGCAGACTCATTTTTATCTGCTGGTCACTATTGTTCCGGTTATTTTTTGCACAACATCTTATTTATATTTTTTGTTTAGATGCACGTTTTAGAGATAAAAGTTTGCCCTTTAGTGGCGGCAGAACTTTAGAATCTTTTCCGTCTCTGGAATTCTTCAACTCCCTCAGAGATATCCTCATTAAGGGAACTGGGTCACCTCAAGATAATGAGACGCAAAGCGGACTGTGACAAAGAGTCGCTATCACCACCTGGGACTTCAAAACAAATCATGAAACTTTAAAAGCTTGCCTTAAGATGTTCAAAACATCTGTTAATGCGAAGTTGAAATTGTTGTGAATGCTTATAGCTAAACTAGCAAAAAGCAAATTTCAATTTGAGAGGATAATTTCCATTTTCCGAGATTTGTCTACCCTTTAGAAAATGTACATTAATTAAAATAAATATTATCATATTCGAAATCGGGACATTTTTAGCTAATTTAACAAACCCTCATCAATGATGAAACAAAGTTGTGAAATATAAAATGCATTGATCAATATCAATCTCTCTAATGGGGTTTCCATCGGAAAGGATATTTGGTTAATGGACAAGTTTGCCAAACGCCAATGCGCCGGAAACGTGGAAAAGTGCCTTTGAGGGAACCTTTCAGATGGGAACTTTTGACGATAACCAGGCTACAGTTTCGAAAGGAAAGTCTCTCTCTCTCTCTCTCTCTCTCTCTCTCATATATCCACAGTTTTTAAACATCAACCACAAACTTTCTTAAGAGGAAGGACATATTTCCTATTTTTTAAACTGTCGTCTCTAGTTAGTAAAGGTTCGCTTTTCTTTTGAATGCTATTAATTAAAAAATGTGGCAAGTTAAAATTATTTTAGGTCAAGGATCAGAGGTACATTATTTACTTAAGAGAATGTGGAATTCGTGGTTAAAATAGCTCTAGAGGCCGTATTTCTCGACCACTTTTTCATTACAAATTAAATTCCTTTATTTATTAAACTGTTATAAAAACTTTCACTTATTCAGCATTTTTGAACGTAGAAACTGTTTTCTTTAAGCTGAATCATTTCATTTCATGAATAATATTTTTAAGCAAAAAATTGTTATTGAACAACATTTATTGATTATAATAATTTTTTTTTACAATTCTTATAACCACTTACACATATTGTTTTTAACATGAAAATAAATTATTCAGCAGAAAAGGAAAATGTTTTATGTTCAAAAATTTCAAATACGTGAACTGATTTATAGCCATGACAGTTAATACTGAATGACAATCTTTTGTATCAAAGTATTATTTTTGAGATGAAAAGAAACGATAACGAAGAAAATAATATTTTGTTATGCTATAAAATGAATTTCTTATAACAACTGTTCATAACAATAAAAATTATTTTCGTTCAGTGTTCGACTCTAATTAATCGCTAATTTAGCTTAATTTCAAAACTAAAGCTGTATGAATAATGCATTCAAAAAGCGAAAATGCAGCAGATGCCAGTTTTATCCACCGATTACAATTAAAGAAATGAAGGAATTTAGTCGACAATCAATAATAAATTTCATTCAGCGAAGGTAAAGTTACTAATTATATATGTTTTTGAAGACAAATCAGTAAATGGGATAAAGTAGGTTGTAAAAATATAAAAAATTATGGTTTTTGCCATTTTGCAACTTAAATAACCAGTTTATGAAATTTGTTCAAAAAACGAAGAGGTTTTCTTTTTCTCTTAGAATTATTATTTCAAATAAAATAGAATAAGTTTATCAATAATAACCTATTCTCCTCGACTCTGCAACTTCCCTTCTTTTTCGGATCCTCTCCCGACCCTCTTATTTCCCTTACCTCGTCCTTTTCCCATCTTCATCATCATATAAGACTTCCCTAGCGTTCTTTCGCCCTCACAATACCCCTATCACATACATCCCTTCCCCTGCACCCTCCTTCTATCATTCTTATCGTTATCCCAACCACTCTTCTGGCCATTCCCATCCCATCACTTCCACTCACACTGACCACATTCTCCACATCCTCACCTTTTCTCGCCCATTTTCCTTCCCCTATCATCAAGCTTCATTCCCTTCTCTAGCCTTCCCATTCCCTTTAATTTTACCCATTACTCAAGAACAACCTGTATCAGAGAAAAAACGCAAACACATAGGATACACAGGAAGGTTGCGTTATTACTAGGGCAAATCGCAAAAGGCGCGAATATAAGTGAACATTATAAGTTGTGTTTTTATTAACAGGAATGGCAGTCTACGACTCTACGTTGTTACAAGAGGCCATGGCGAATTTCTTCTTTTCGAATAGAAGCAGTCGTTTTATCGAATTATTGTAGATCGTTCGTATTGGGATTAAAATAGGTGTAACGAAGGATTCTTGGTAAATTCTCTCATGGTTTGAAGTTTTCCCACACAATTGCTGCTTCCCTAATTCTCGTAACTATATTGTTGTTAGTTGAGATTAGATTCGCAAAGTTCGTTCGTTGAACGAGAATGTGATAATTATCTGCGTCGGTAGATGTTTCAGAAGTCGATTGCCTACCAAACAGGATTATTCGCAATGTCTTGAAGGCGCTTCGCGACGTGTCCAAACTAGATTCGTGTAACTTTGACGCTATTCATTACGCGAAGTCCCGAAGCTTCACGCGTTATGTTTCGTGATACGGTAATAAATGTAAGTGAGGACGTGCCTTCGTCCAAGTCTCGCTTTTGCCAACGTGCTTTGATTCAGCAATAAGCTACATAGCTTAGCGTTCATACGATAGGTCATGTGCCTATCCTAACATCCCAGACGGGGTTTTACACTCGATTTCCAGGGCCCTTAAAAATGACTCCAAGTTTCAGAATTTAAAAATTTACAAAAAAAGGTTTCGTAGCCTATTTAAATCTGCCATTTCAAATCAAATCAATTACAGCGGTCAATAACAACCCCATTTCGTCACCTCCCTTGCCCATACAACCTCCTTCGTTTTACTCTTTCCCTTAAATACCCTTCCCTATTTCCCGCCTTAACTCTTCATATATGCCTTTCCCAACCCAAGTCCTTCCTCTCGCTTACCCCTCAACTTCTTTTGCCATTATTCAGCCTAAACCTGTCCCTATCCATTTACTCTCGTCTCTTCCCTCCTCAGAACCTTACGTCACTTATCATTCTTTGCCCTTCCCCTACACGCTCTCTCTCCTATTCTCTTCATCCCATTCTTCCACCCTACCTAATTCCCTCCCCTAACCAACCTTCCCTATTTCCCAACCTAATCTCCTCATGTTCCTTTCTGATCCCAAGTATATAATCTGAAAGTATCCGGAGTATGTATTAAGATTCGCGATGAATCGCCGCCAAGTACAAGAAAAATTTACCAATAATCCTTATTATATCTGGAACAATCATGTATCTTGACATTTTTGTGGATTGTGGGCGCAATTCACAACCGATTACAATGAAACTTGGCAAGTGACTGGCCAAGAATTGAAGTAAAAGTTTAACCATATTTTTTATGATAATTCTTTAGTAACTGTGATATTAAAACAAACAAAAAACATATAAACAACCAATCGCCAGCCTTTGCTGACATCAAACAGTAGCAACAGATCCACGATATATGTGTACGTACAAATGAAAAAGGACCAAATTTTCGCATTTTTTTTAGCAGTTATAAGCGATTTTGTGAGTCAATGTCGAAATTTTCCTTCTTTGACATGGCAAATCATACTTCATTGTATGCTGTATATCTGATGACATTATACTTATGTCCCAAAAATGACCTAAAGTGAATAAATTTGAAGTTCAAAGATAAAATACAATACGTGCTTTTAGGGAACTCGCCAAATTTAAATGCATTTTTCTCGAAAGGCAATTTTTCTAAGTTCCAACTTAAAAGTCCTCTGGTGCCTCATTTTTCCACCTAGGGTGTTCGTTCAGGATCTAAAATGTCGGAAATTTACCCGGAAAAATGGTTCTGTACGTAACTCCATACCGACAACCTGGACCCTTTTCATTTTGACGTATACATATACTGTAGGAATTTTTGATATCTTGAATAGTTTTTAAGATTTTACGCATTCAGTGTAGAAAAAAAATCCATATATATATTCTTCTTTTCGGTTTTTAATACAGTCAAACTCTGATTTAACGTTCCCGAATTTACCGTTTCCGAGAATTCACGCCGCGCCGCGGGTAGGCTTGTCAGGAGATGCGCGGGGTGTGTTTACCGCTTCCGAGAATTGACGCCGGGCCGCGGGTTGGCTTGTCACGGGGTGTGCGGGGTACGCTAAATCAGGTTCAGTTAGGGTAGGTCAGGCCTAATGTCAGCCCCAAAACCGACGTTAAATCAGAGTTCGACTGTATTCCCTAACCTCGCGTGAATTCTAGTCGAAATGTATAATTCAAGTACTTGGATGTGGTAATGATTGTTTTGTGAAAAGAAAGAGAAGATTAAATCACGCTTATAATCGCAACGTTTTTCTGAGTAATTTTATTAAGTTTACCAGTAAAGCATTACAAATATCTAACCGATTTGTTAAATGCCATTATTTTGCAACCATTTCCATAGTGAGTGGCAAATGTCAGAAGTTAGGCTTTTCCGTAAATTCGAAAATTTCACATCCCTAGACCTAAATAATAAAATTTAAAAAAATATCCACGATATCGAAAATTCTTGCGATAAATACAGAGAATATGTTGTTACAAACTTCTCGTTAAAATTTAGTTTTAACTGGCTGGATAGATTAGGCTTCATAGTTGAGCACAGCTGAAAAATATAATTTTTTACAATCATTCAACAATACACTCAAAAAAATGTTAGTTGAATTAACCAGAATTCTGGTTAATACCCTTACTATAATTACTATAATTACCCTTACTATAATTACTCTAATTTCTGGTTAAAAGTATCATAATTTTCTGGTTGGAAATTTTCTGGTTAATGTTACCAGAAATTCGGATAAATTTAACCAGAATTTCTGGTAAGGGTAACCAGAAATCTTTACTGGACAGTTTTCTAGTAGCTTAAGGATACAAAGTTCTGGTCAACTTGACCAGATATTCTGGTAAACTTAACCAAATGTTCTGGTAAGCCCAACCAGATATTCTGGTAGCCTCGCTAAAATTTCATCTCTCTATAATGTATATGTGGATGTATTAATAAATGGCGATAGATTCAAGACTCGAAGCAAAATCAGCATACTTTTGATGCAGTCTGTTTCTAAAACTTTTCATTAAGACTATTTTATTTGGGATTTTACATAATATGCACTTAGATCACTTGGTCAATGCCAAAATTCTCGTACATTCACTTTGTTTATTTATTGTCTAAAATGTTAATATTCTCGAGAATATTTTTCAAAGACACTCAAAAAATATGTGCTTGGTTTAGAAGTATCCCTGTACCACTAGTGTTTAGACAGATAACGCGCAGTATTTTTTTTAACACAACTAAATTCACGGTTCACTATAATTATTTATACTTATATAACAGAAAATACAATTGCCAAATCGCGATTGTTCGAAAATTATTGGACATTTATGACAAAGCGTCACTTGACCCATCCAGCAACACGACATGCGACAAAAGACAGATTTCTGAAACCGAGGCAAGATCGCGACACTTAAGTTACCAGAAATATTAACCAGAAGAGTTTTAACCGGAAAAAATCAACCAGAGTTAATTAACTAGAATTTCCTAGTCATATTAACCATAATTTCGGATTAAACTAACTAGACATTTTTTAACCAGACGCGTCTAGTAAATTTAACTAGAACTTTTTGCTGAGTGTAGTGCATGCACTTCAAAAAATACGATATCCTTATTAATTTTAAACTTTAGTTAATCATATTTTATGTTGAAAAATCGATTTTATCACCTGTGATCACCTCTAAATCCTAATATATCAGACCAATTGACACAAAAATTTGACAAGAAGTCAGCAGCAACAGATTCTCGATATAAATTGCAGGAATTTTCGACATCTTGAATAGTTTTTGAAATTTAAAAAATTTTTTCATCTTGGAATTTTAACTTTTTACCCTAAATACGTAAAAGCTTGAAAACTATTTAAGTTATAGAAAATACCTTCAAGTATTATCGAAAATATGTTGGTACCATGGGATTCCTGAAATCTGGTGTACACTCTCTTTGCAATCTTATGCAATATCGTGCAATCCCTTGTAATGCCCCGTTACTTAAAAATATGATAGGAAATTCCGTATAGGTCTACTTGATGATTTTTCTATAATGAATTTCTTATAATTTTTTAAAATAATTTTTGTATATTTTATTATAAATATTGTTTCACAAATTACTTGGCCAACTAAGATTTCAAAAACTCATTTAGTTGAGTTCTTGGCAGATATTTTGCATTGCAGATGTTTTTGGTAGGATAAAACATTTTTGTAAATAAACGTTCGATAGTACGCCACTGAGTTAGTTACGTGCTTTTCTGTGATATTTAATAAAGTTATGAGAAACGCACCTGACTTTATGCCGAACTGAAAACTTTTATATGCAGGTACTCCGAAACTAATCATGACATGGATTGGATACGCTTCGACATGGTTTACTTAAGGGACCGTTCTCATGTTGGTTAAATGGAAGTCCAAGTCGATAACACTCGTGAATGTGAACAGTCCCACTCCCGATATAATCCCGCAAAAATCCCTGTATAAAGTTTCCAGAGCGCCAGGTGACACTTAAAGCAAATCTTTTGCAAGAGTTTATCTATACTCATCCAGAAAAATATACTAGTAGACTTAGTTCCTAGAAGCGTATTTCATCAGTCCCAAAGATTACTTTGCAGTACGCCAGTATCATTTCAGGATATATCATAATCCCTCTTGAAATATGAAGAAAACACTGAATGTCCCGAGAACGAGATTTAAAGTCAAATGAACGTCAAAACATGAGAAAAGTACGATTTCGTTGCAAAAGGAATCCTCATCTTTTTATTCGCGCGCCCTCCTTTTTCCTGCAATCAAGAATCGCGTATTTCGCCTTATTATACCGCAATTTTTCACGTTGAACGTTACGCCGCTGCCTGGGACGTATAATCGATATGGAACGGTACGAACGTCTTTTTTGTGATCCGTGACCAGAATATTTGCCTGGATAACATCGCTGCCTTCCAAACCGAGCTATTTGACTTGTTGATGAAGTTATGCCGTAATAACTTTTCGTTCGTATCAAAGCGTCCTGAAAGAACGTGTCCATCCGGATCGTGTCTATTAAAAACTAAATGGACTGCATATTTTTTGTCAGCGTTACTGTCAAGTTAGCCAAGGATTCTGAGAATGCAAAAACGACTCATCTGGTTAGCGAAATTTTTATTGGAAAACCTTCATCTCCAGTTATACTTTTTATTTTATCCAGTCCAAAACTCTTACCTGCAACAAAAGAAAAAAGATGGATTCATTATTAAATAAATTAAAAACGTTCAACATTGAATAATCTAAACTTTAAACGTTACATAACAGAGGAAGATTTTTGAAAACCGGGAAATAGCCGGGAATTTCGTTTCGAGTGTTGAGTGAGAATAGCTTGAAAAGCTTTTCTAATCTGATCCCGTAAACTCGAAATTCTCTATACCAACTTACATTTAAGTAAGAACTGCTTGCTCGGGCATTGTTTCCTAACAAATTATGCAGGTTGTTTTCCGAGATACGCGGGACGATATCAACCAGGGGTTAATGGAGACAAGTTCATTGTGACCCCAGTATAACGAGCAAGGGTCGCTAATGAGTCTGGGTCGGCCCTGTGAAAATCGTAGAGGACAGTGAAGAGCCCACCGAGACTGGGTGATTGCTTGTTAATGCTAATCGTTATCCCCACGGAGCTTAAATTTCCTCCTACATTAAATACTGTTAAAGGACATCTCACTGTGACGCGATTTTACTGATCAAAGTCTCATCAGTGACCGTCAGTCTTTCTCCCATATTAAAAAACTAAGTGACGCAAAATAAGAATTTTTCAATGTTAACTTTAGAACGCTATTTTCAGATATAAGAGTTAACGTGTGTTTATTCAATATATAGTTTTCGGAGTCCACAGCATAAATGTAGGAAGTTAAGGTTTAAGTCGTAAATCTAAGAAAGCAAGATAAAACTTATCCGAAACGTAAATTCTAAAGCTTAAGGCACGAGGAGAAATTAATTAAGCACAAATAAGATACAATTAGAAGTTTAAAAAAATATTCTTTCAACTCTGAGTAAATTTCGATGCAGGAAAATTTTATTTTATTAGTTTACGAAAAACGTGAGTACAAAATATATTTTGTTTGACAAAAACATTTCTAGTTTTGAAATCAGCGTACTTTTGTTGAACTTTTTCCATGTTTAGAGTTGAATTAGGGTGAGTTTCACATGAGCCAGAGATGAAACCTTTTTCGCTTTTTTGATAACAAATACCGTCATTAGCAGCAAAAACATTTCGAGTTGTGAAATTAGGATATGCGGTTGAATTGGAGTGAGTTTCACATGAGCTAGAGGAAACAAACCTTTTTTGTATTTTTTTGACAACAATTACTGTCATTATCACATTTTAGACAGATGAACTAGAGAGAGGTGAAACTTTTTTAGGTAGTTGATAGGGTTGCATGCCACTAGCTTATGCCACAAAATTGTAGATCTCGTGCGTTTAAAAAACGATGACTTTTGTACTAATCGTTTATCCCTGGAAAATAAGTCCTAACGGTATTCTATCGAAAGGTACCTCGCCACCGTTCCGATTTTAAATTTGAAACTTAACAATTTTGCACATTTTAATTTAAAATTATTAAATTTTGAATTCCTCCAAAAGCGGAAAAGTAAAACACTGCAGACTTGAAGTAAACATTCAAATGGTTTCACAGGATACGAATAGAAATTTCGGGATGTGAATGTTCTTGATTTAACGTCTGGGAAATAATAATCATAGGAATTTAGAGAAACCAGACAAATCTTATCAAACACGAAAAAAGATAAAGTTGTGTGTAGAAAGTGTAATTCAACGAAAATGAATAAATTTTCCCTCGTGTATTGGTTCTTCGTGACCGATTAATGAATGCAGAATTCCGCCCACGCATCGGCTGCCGAGTTACGGTTTGCAGCGATATAGAGGAAAATGTGATTCGTGCACGCCCACAGCATGCTTTATGAATGAAGTTTAAGATGTGTGTGGGCAACCTGGGTTAACGTGAACAGTAGCAGTCGACTTGACGATACTACAACCAATACGTCGCCTCTGTCAATCCAAAGTAATAGTTAATTAACACACTAATCATCTCAATACAAAAACTGAAAAGTGAAAGTTCTTATTTTCAGATTGTATAAATACCTTTCTCAAAATATCGAATTACGGTGCAAGGTGCCACGTTTAATGGCGGTAGTTACTTATTGCGTAATTAAATGGTCTAATAAATTATATACACACATTATATTCTCATTTGTCTGACTCATTTTTAATTAAGTTACACCAGCATCTACATTTATACATGCTTTGGAAAGAGAAGGAAGATTAAATTGACGAAATTCATGAAATATGACAAGAAATGGGATTAACCTGTAATTCTGGAATGGCCTAAATAAACGAAAATTAATCAGGGAGTGTTTATCGACTATTTGCGATCTGGAATTTAAGTACAAGGCGCAGAAACTAGAACACATGATTAATAGAGAGTGCACTTCTTAAGTACACATCGACAGTATGCATAATGCATGCGTGTGGCGACTAACAAGGCGAATTATACCAGAGTGAATTTTTTCGCCTGAGAAATCAAACTTCCTGTTCGGGGAATCGTATCTCACATGTGGGCAAGTTTGTACATGCGAAAACACATATAGAGAAACAGAGTTTCTTTGAACATATTTCCCGTGTCACGAAGTATCGGGTATCTGGACGCAATAACTAACACGCGAGACGGGTCTTTACGAGGAAGGCAAACTGTCATGTAATAAAGATGTCCGTTTTTGTTAAATGACGTTTGCAATTCAGTATATCGCTTATTCACACCTCATTCTTACCAATATAATACCAAGATATTAGGGATGGAGTTCTTGAAAATCTATACTTCAATCAAGTTGGTCCCCACCCCACACCCAAGGGTGAATAAAATTTTATTAGATTTTTAATCACTATACGTAAGTACGCCATGGGAATAGAACTAAATCAGCAGATTTGGGGTTTATCATAATCATTCGTCATGAACTCTAGCACCCTTTTCTTTCGAGGAAATCAAACAACAGAATTTAAAGTTCAATTCCTTAAGGACTTATCTTATTTCCCCTGACACGTACCTCAATCTTGTCCTCCCCGAGATCTTTTGAATTCCATTGGTCGAGTGGATTGCTTGGTACCTCTCCCCCTCCCCTCGCCAAACCCGTCAAACGATGATACCTTGTTTCTCTCAGTTTATTCCTATGCTTTGGATCAATGAATGCTTTTTCTTAGTGGATTTCTTTGAAAAAATGGATTCTGATATGAATATGTTTACCAGTTATTACAATTTCGAACACGACTTGACATAACTTTAGTGAAATATTAAAATGAAAATAATTCAGTAGGACGAACTTCCGGGAATATTTTAGCAGATAGAAAATGGAAGCAGTCCCGGGGAAAATCAAACGCATCAAGCACATTGTGCTTCTAATTCTAATCCAGAATTTTTTTGATACATATAGGTATACATATACAATATACATTGATACAGATAATAGTCTATTTTCGAGAAAATACTGTGGAAAAATTCTTTGACTTTATTAAAAATTTTTTATTAATAACGATTTGATTTAAAAAAATCTATAAAGTCCATCAGTACCTTTGACAGAAAAATCGTGTGGTCCCATTTAAGAAATGTCTTCCATTAAAAATTCAAAATAGTGAAGTTCAGTAGCAACTGTCAATAAGAATGTCCTTACGAAAGAGATGACTGATGTTCACAGAGATGGAATGCCTGGAGGTGAGTGGAAAAGAGCGGATAGAAAGAGAAAGAAGAGTAAAGTATTATAGAGCAGAGATCGACGGACATGATACGGCGATGAATATGGGGATATGGGGGGACATGGCAAGGAGGGTACATATGGAAAGGAACCCTATGGGGACGATGGATGTAGAGGTAAAGGGTTGTCTGGGAAAGTTAGGTATAGGGGTAGATATGGAAGGTAAAGTTGAAGGATGCGAGCGGAAGAGGGTTATGATAGCGAGGGTAAAAGTATAGAAGTTAAGCAGGAGAATTACGGAAGGCTAAAGAGTAACAGGTGTAGGGGTCTGGAAAGAAAGGGGAGAGAAGAATGAAAAGGAAGATGCTAGAGGTAGGTGAGGGAGTATTGTGGAGAGGAAGGCGCGGTGTGATATAAGAAAAATAAAGACAGGCTACATGGGTACAGATTCCCTCTGTACTCTGCTAGAAAATCATTTCAGAGGGCGGTAGATTAAGGAGGAAGGGAAAGTGGTTTATAGGGAGTCGAGGGGTGCAAGGTAAAAGGAGTGTGAGAATGTAAGGGAATATGAGGGGAGGAATAGAAATGGAGGCGAACGTAAACTGTTTAAGAGGGTTATTATAGCAAGGAAAGAACAATATGGTGCTAGTAAGTGGGGAACGGGTGGAATGACGAAGAAGG
This sequence comes from Andricus coriarius, assembly GCA_932066315.1. Taxonomy (NCBI): domain Eukaryota; kingdom Metazoa; phylum Arthropoda; class Insecta; order Hymenoptera; family Cynipidae; genus Andricus; species Andricus coriarius. Next base: position 2,270 of record CAKNWT010073817.1, on the reverse strand, counting down.
GAGGTTTTAGGGATCTTAGATGAAAGGGCTGGGAAGAGGTGAGTTGTTATTGTGGGGAGGAGAGGGACATGATCGATATAGGGGAATCATGAAAGAGTGAAAGGGGTGGAGGACAAGAGGGGCAGGGATGGGAGAAGGAATGCTATGTGAGGGATATATAGCAAGAGGGACAAAGAAGCCAGAAAGAGGTGAGTGATGATGCAGTTTAGCTCAGTGCACAGCGTATACGGGTGCAAATAATCTTATGACGTCATCAAGATAGGTTGCCAACTTCATATAAATTGGGTCTAATTTCACCGCAAAGGCGTAGCATCATTTGCTAATGATCTATTCTGATTCTGTCTTTACCCCTGTAGCATCTTTCATAATTGGCAATTAGGCAGGCAGTCTGTAATAACTTCTTCTCAGAGAATGACCTAATCATTACCGAAGCTTAGATAGATTGTGCAATCCCTGAAGGCATAGGTTGTCTGAAATCTCGTTCATTGGATGTTCACATTCGGCATAGCTCCTAATGTCTGTTGCACAAGCATATCCTCCTCAAACATGTAAACCTAGTACACAAAGGGGGTTGTGTTCCCACTATGCAGTAACAACGATCGTCCGTGAAATCCAATCTCGATGCGCCCTATCAGCGTCGCGAAGAAATTAACCGTAATGCAGGCAAAATGCTCAGATTCAATAATCATGATTATCACTGACGAAAATTGTATTCACATCTTAGAACAAAATTACGGTTATTCCTATTTCAAATTCAAATCGTCAAAATAGAACAATTTAAATTGCTGCATTCAAAATAAAAAATGTTTTGCTATGAAATGTAATTCATTCACAATTAGATAAACAAGTCATCATCGTCATTTTGAAGAATTAATCTAAAAATTCCTTAATTTTGAAATTCCAAAAGCTATTACTTTGAAAAAAATTGTCTAGTTTGTACTTTTAATCCTAAATTTATAATTCTTAAATTTTTTAACTTTAAAATTTTCAAGTTTACAATTTTAACCGCTACAAACTGAAAAATTAAAAAAATTGAGAGTCTTAACAATTAACTTTTAATACACGTCTGAAGGTACAGGCAATTAAATTACATTATATGTTTCTAAACATGCAATTCTATATAGATCCGAAGTTATATCAAAGAATTTAAGAAATTACTCGCTGTAAAATCAATCTTAAAAGTCAAATCTTTATCATTATTTTTATAGTTAATAAAAATAGACCCATTGCTGTTTTAAAATGTGACTGATACATATTATGAGAAAAAAGAACAGGATTGAAGTAACAAATGAAAATTCTATAAATATCCAAAATGCCCCGATTTTAGAAACAGACGACGTTATATAAGCTGATAGATTACTTTCCTAAAAATACAAGTTAGCGAAGTTATAACAACATACATTAATGTATTGTGATCACTACGAACCCTGGAAAAGTAAAACAGATATTCTTTTATCTCAAACGAATCCTTCAAAAAAGAAGTGTATGGTTGGTTCATACATCACGGGCAGCAAAGCGAAGCCAGTCCAGAGGTGGTTATATGTGGAAGGAAGGAGGAACGTGAAACTCAGGTCGTGGATAGGGAGGTCGCTGCCAAGAACGGGGCTCTCGGGTCACGGACTTGAAATAAAACCCCATATATCCCAGCATGCCGCATATTCCCCGCAGCGAGTAGTGTCTCGATTCAATTTTCAGAATTCCGAGGTGATACCGCTATTGCTGCTAATAATATGCGCAACAAATGGTTTTCTCACTGTGGTCGACACTTCAGATGAGATGAATAAAAAAATCCGACTTTTTTCAAACTTTTTTTGAGAATAATTCCATTTTAAATTAATTTCACCTGCAATCCCATAGTTTTCAACTTATTTCAGTATCTCTAAATTGTTAGTTGTAAATTTTTTTAGAACGTACAATGATTTATTTTTATCCTCTTAAAGTCATGACATCAAATGCCAAGGATAGGTAGAACCTACTGTAATTATTTTTAAGATCAATGAAGGTGAGTTCATTAATAATGAGTTTTTGACGATAACTTCTTATTTAATTGACTGTTTTTCGCCTATATAAATTCTAATTAAATCCGAATAAATTTAATATCTTCAAGAGCTTGCCTTGTACACCTGGATCTCGACTTGCTCACATTCTCGCGATTACGTTTATCGCACTCTCTTGAACATTGTACATGGCCAGTGTGTGTGAAACAGTATGCGGTCTTAAAATAAGTTCTATGTACGCGACTCGAACGCATAATTTGCATCGTTTCTCAT
>CAKNWT010073728.1:0-11390 GCA_932066315.1 Andricus coriarius | reverse complement strand
TTATATTCATTTATTTTTTCGAAATTTATGTACAATATAAATTATTTGAAAGTTTAGATATTTATTCATATTTAACTTATTACTCCATAATAATCTTTTGCAACTAGGGTAGGGTGGGGCGAGATGAATATAGGGGGTAAGATGAACCAGTCAATTTTCTCGCAATCTATCATTTCTTTTGTAACTGTTCTTTGCACTAATATCAAGAAGAACGTTATCAAGCTTCTTTTTAAAAAATTTTCGCTTAATGTAGAATAAATTTGAAAAAAACGAAAAGAAAAATTTTAAGACCTGTATTCTGCTATTTTGCATTTGTTTAGAAAGTCCAAGAATCACACAAAATCACATATTAGATGTTTTTCCAGGGGTTATTTAGATAGCTTATTTATTAAACCTTATGTTTTCAACAAATTTTTATATAATTGTAAAACAGAAATAGATGAATTTTTTATTTTACTGGCAAGTGTCATATGGGGCGGAATGAGCAACTGTTCTGGGGCGGTATGAGCCACCTCTTCCTGTGCATTAACCTAACCTCTTATTGAAGCAGTCAGTAGGTTAAGATGCAGTGTTTTATTGCATGAAATTGTGCAGTGTCTTTATTATGGTGCAAACGTATAAACAACTAATCTTGTCGAGAAAAATGCTCAGAAAAAGTTTGACAGCTGCACTAAAAATGGGTCTGTATTATAATAGAATCTGAGTTGCTGGCAACCAGAAGAGAGCATTATTTTTCTGGTATATTTCTTAAATGACTTTGTTGGAAAACTCGCGAAATGCTATACAATGAGAAAAACATTGTTATGGTTGAAAAATACGGCAAACATATTTAAAAAACGGTTTAAAACCCCAGTATATATGAAATTCAGTGTCATGTAGTGGACCAGTTTAGTATTTGGGAGTTTTCTTACGGTAAAATTTAATTTTGACTGAGACAATGTACTCGAAACACTCAAAAAATGGTTATATTTATTTCTGTGAAACAATTATTAAAGACTTGTAGAAATAAATCGTTTTTCTATTCACTGTTGATAAAGTTAGTAACGGTTGAGGTTGGGATTAAGGATTGCATAATTTTAACGTTAAATGCTTTAAATGTTCCGTAAAATTTTTGAAAAATATGTGTAAGATATGTTTTTGTTTTATAATACTCTAACTTAACAATACTCTTACTTATAAATAATATATAATAAGTCATTTAATTAACTGGTTCATCCCGCCCCAGGCATGGGGCGGTATGAGCCAAGCGCACTACTTTTTTCTTTTCGTTTCTAATTCCGCATAAACTTTTTTATTTACTTTTATCTTGGCAAAATTATAATTAAAAATGTTTGTAGAATATATATAAGGACTTACTTTTAAGCAATGAATTAGCATATTTTAAATACTGACGTTGAAAAGACAACTATGTTCATCTCGCCCTACCCTACAATATTTTCAATCGATTTTCATAAGCGCAAATTATTACAAAAATATTTTAAATATTATTTAGCAATTTTCCATTTTAAATTTGTAGTTTGGGACATCGCATCACCTGGGATTTTTAAAGCATTTTTATTTATTATTTCTAAACGAAGTCGTCTAAAATTTTGAAACTTTTCCAAATTGTTTCCGGATATTTAGAAAAAATTAATCAATCATAGAATATGTGAAAAATGATAGAGACTTGGAATGGTCAACTTTTTGGCAATCATCCATTTTCATTGAACATAAAATAAACATATTACACAGTTAATAAGATTATTTAGATTTAAACATAAATGAAAAAGAAATGAAACACTAATTTTGTATTTCATCTTGGAGCAAGGTTTCATGATTTTTATGTTGAATCTAGTGAATTAAAACTTACCTTCAACTTCATTGCGGATACAGGAAATTTCACCAACAATTCTGTGCGTCAACTCGCAATTTACTTTTTGCTTTCGGCATTTCAAGTTCGATATAAACAAAACAATATCACGAGGACAACACAAAATTTGACATAATCCTGTCTAACCTAACCCGTTGCGACGTGCTTCCGACGCGAGCCACACAACCTGCCACTCATGTTTAAGAGTGAAATATTACTCTGAAATGAGTAGATTTTCACTCATTCAGAGTGACATTTTCACTGAAGCTAGATTTGCAGGATTTTCACTCATATTGAGTGAATGTTTCATTTGAAAAAATTTAGAGAGTGCCTGTTCTTTTTTTGCTGACATTGTTTTGGAAAATATTTTTCTACCAGCGTATAAAAATCGTGTGCATTTTTTGTTACTTTTACAGGAAAACCTATTGCGGATTTTGTCAAGATTCCTTTGATGCAAGTGACACTTAAAGAAATTTCCGCGGAGAAAAAAAGCGATCTCCGTCGAATGATTGAATTTATTCCGGTCGAGCATCGTCAATATTACAACAATTGGTTGTAGTTGAAGATATTCCAAAGTTGAATATTCCAAAGATATAGTCCAATTCGATTGTTGTTATCAATATAAAAATAGCGCAAAAGCATTTTTTTACCTAATATCTGAACCTTAATCACAAAAATCATTATCATTTTCAACAGCAGTAACAACAAACGATATCAAAATCAATCATAATATAACGAAAATAAAGTATCACTCAATATAATAGATCAGGCTCAGAAAAATGAACTAGCCAAGAAATAATAATTAATCGTTCACAACATAACAAATATATTCATTAAAAAATTATTATTGTATTTGCTAGTATTTATTTATAGAATTGCACCGCAGACCAGGCGGAACTAAGCCGAGTGAATGCTTGCTGCTCGGGGTTACGCCCTTTTGTTCATACTGTTGAAATAAACCGGCAACAATATGACGACCACCGTGTCGCATGGTATGGGGCATGCTGGCGGAAATGCATAACACCCGAATTAATCAAATGTCAAATAATGAAGTAGTTGAAAAAAGATTTCAAGTAGGACATATGTTATATTATGATAATGTGAGCCGCACACTAAAAAATACAGACATCGAAATTACATTTCAATTATAATTTACAGGACATTTCATTTAAAGTCTGGCGCCATACCCCACTCTTCCCTAGGGGTTTAAATCAAATTATTTCTGCGACCAGAAGCAGGGGTGCCTTCCCGCCCCCGCGAGATGTTGGAAAGGAGTAGGGATTTGACTAATATTAATTCTGTGACTAGTCACAGGGGTGCCTTTCCGCCCCCAAAAGACGTTGGCAAGGGGTAGGGGCTATTTTCAACATTATTCCTGTGATCAGTTACGGGCGTGCCTTCCCACCCCCCATAAGACGTTGGAAAGGGGTTGAAGTTTGACCAAAATTATTTCTGTGACCGGTAACAGGGGTGCCTTTCCACCGCCAACGAGAGGTTGGAAAGGGATAGGTGTTTGACTAACATTTTTATGTGACCAGTGACGGGGTTGTCTCTCCCCACCACACTTTGGAAAGGAGTATGAGTTTGACCAACATTATTTCTCTGACCAGGGTCAGGGGTGCCTTCCCGCTCCCTACAAGGCATTAGAAAGGGGTAGGGGTTTGACCAACATTATTTCTGTGTCAAGTGACAGGGGTGCCTTTCCGCTCCCCACAAGACATTGGAATGGGATTGAGCCAATATTATTTCTGTGACCAGTCACGGGGGTGCTTTCCCGCCCTGCCGTTGCACTTACTAAATTTCAATAGAGATTTTTCTCAGAAACCATCAATTCTAGAGGAAAAATGTTTGGAATAAAAAATGTATATTTTGGTTGGACGTACAACTTTTGTAAAAACACTGGTCTGAAATTTGCTGTATTTAACGAGATGAATTAAAAAAACCATTGCTTTCATCGGTTTTCCATTTTTTTCACCATGGAAATCAAATTTTCGGCCATTTTCATTATCATATTCATAATCAGTGCGTAAAAATATAGGTATATGGAACTTCACGTTAATCGGAGGAATATTAAAGATTTTCCCCAAAACCCGCGTCGGAACTTGCGACTAACACGTTCTACGTTCTACCCCTTCTCCGTGAAGCTACGCATCGTAACTCAGATTCTTCTGATCGAACGTGGTCGCTCGTACCGGCACGGTGATAGGGGAAAGCATCGTGAGCAACGAGCGGGATACGTCGATTACCGACTCGCATGATTTGCCACGCACGTGTAGCAGACTTCCTGCTCGTTGGTAATCGCTTCTGTATCCCACTTGCTGTACAAACTACTATTATTTGTGTGGTTTTGGCAACGCTTGCCCCAAGTTTGGTTTTCACTAGAGATACCTTGTTACGCCTCACTTCTAAAAGTGCATATATATTTCGGTTGATTTTTAATACATCCATCCAAAACTTTCCAAAAATCTTCTTTTAGCTATATAGAAGAACGTTCTCGCTGAAAGTTGTTTCGAATCTAAAGTTCCCTGGATACTCTTTGTCGGCGAAAGAAGAAAAATATGGTTGCCAAACGGCCCTAATTTGCAATGGAATATTATTAAACAAGAGGTCATTGCAAACTTTGTTGTTATTTTTAGGCATACATAGCCTATACTGTATAAAAAAAAACAGATACAAAAATTTCCGTCATTTATTCTACATCATTCTATTTAAAAAAATAATAATTTGGCGAATTTGAACATTTTCATTTATTGAGACACGGGGCAAAGGCTTTTAGCGTTTTCGAGCGGCGGACGAGTTATTGAATCCGGGCGCTTGATTACTCCTATAGTCCAGACGCCCTGGCAAAAAAAGGCTCAGATGAGGAAATAACTGCTATCTGAAATTTGACTTCGGATTCTTGTAGTGCTAGCATGTAGGACAATGGTTAATGATAGCAAAAACAGGTTTTTTATTCATTGCAACTAACCTATATGTCTGTCAGAAAAAAAGTGTGCATGAAAAATGTAGGTCTTACAAATATGTACAAAATGGCGAGTCGTACATTAAGATTTGTTCATCTTTTCACTTGGGTAAAAAAATTAAAACCTACCGAAAGTGCCTTTTTTAAATATGCAATTATTATTGTAATAATTAATTTAAAAGTTTTAAAATTTCATAAAAGATGTCCCTTATCACCCTTAAAAACGTGTATCAAACTTCAGCCCAAAATAATAATTAGTTTTCATAACAACTCATTTATTATTAAAAAATGGACTATGTTTCAACCAAATTTCTACATATTTGGTCGATATGATCTTGAAAAGAAGCGGGTTATTGTCCTCTACGGCAGTTGTGCTATCAGTAGACTTAGCGGCAAAACGATTTTTCATTATAAAAATGCACAAAAATGGGTACAAAAAGAGAATATGTTTTTTCGTCATAAACAAATAGAATAAATTTGTCAATTGTCACTCAATGGAATCGGGATCAAATTCATTCGATAAGGGCTATTTTTGTACACATTTTCAAAAAAATGGTTGTAGTTGCTACAGAGCTGAAATTTACATCAAATACAGACTGAGAGCTGTACTACTTTTTATTAAATTTACAAGGCAATGCATTACTATTCTGTTCTTGATTATGGTGACTGATTATGGCAGAAAGATTGACGCAGTCTGTGGCGGAGAAGTGGGTACTATAGTCAATTCAATAAACAATATATCCATGGCAACATTAGGGAAGATAAATTAAATAGTTTTAAACATAAGGTATTAGATATCATTTTTTCAAGAAGCAACCAATAGATTTGTAGCCAGCACGGAAAGCTAGTCTAAATTTAAGAAAAAAGATAATTTGATACATCAATTTTTTTGTTGAGATATTACAACTTTTTGCGATTTGAACACGTGAATTCAATACCGGCGCGAGCTCCTGGCATGCTACAGCGGCTTCCCCCACTCCGCCTCCACTCACGGCGCCGATCCTTCTCTGTGAACTTTTCCATGAATCAGACACGATTATAAACAATAAATTTAGAATGCATATCTTCGAGAATTTCATAATAATTAGTAGAACTCTTTTTCTATATTTGGTATGAAATTGAGCTTTATAAAACGGAAATTGACGTAGTTATTTCATTTATTATAAGAAACAAACCTAACATATTTTGTAAGCCATTTTTGTGCAATTTAATGATTAAAAATCGTTTTGCCGCAATGCTTATGGGACAATAAATCATGTTTTGTTGAGATCCTATTGGCCTAATCAGTAGGAATTCAGTTGCTAAATACTCCATTTTTTAATAACAAATGAGTTGTTATGAAAGCTGAATATTATTTTGGGCTGAAGTTAAGCACACTTTTTAAGGGTTATAAGGGACATATTTTCTAAAAGTATGAAACGTGTTAATTAACTATTGCAATAATAATTGCATATTTAAAAAAGGCACTTTCGGACGATTTTTATTTTTTCCAAGTAAACAAATAAACAAATATTAATTTACGATACGTCATTTTGTAGATATTTGTAAGGCCTACAGTTTTTGACCACAATTTTTTCCTGACAGATGTATAGGTTGGTTGCAATAAACAAAAAACCTGTTTTTGCAACCTTTGTCCATTGTTTACACACACAGCTCTTCCGACGCCATGCTCATAAACATATAGGCGTTTCTTCTACATGCTAGCACTACAAGAATCCGAAGTCAAATTTCAGGTAGCATTTATTTCCTTTAACTTGCCAGGGCGCCTGGACTAATATGTCTTGTAGCAATCTTAGCCTTTCCATTATGTTGTTGTAAGTAGTTTCCTTCTGTCAGTAATCACTGAGACAAGGTACAGAAGCTAGCTGTCGCTGTATTCAAGTGAATTACATTTTTCAATCCCGATCAATGCAAACCTTCTCACTGGGCAGACTGCTAGAGCTACCCGTTAGCCATATCGAAAGATGATCATTCCTGTACCAGGAGAAGTCTCCATGCTTCAATCTTTCGGCTAGCCGTAATTGAATCAGCTGCCCAAGAATATACGATGTTGACGACGGGATTCCTGATCAATTGTTAGTATCCAAGAGGCGTGGATCTTCACACAAGTGAATTATAAATCACTGAAGTTGGCAGCGGAAGTTTTGAAAAAGTACGGAAGCTATAGCTTCTTCGTTATGTACCTCTGTAGGATACCTCTGTGACTTTGACAACAGCGCCATCTGACACGCGAACTATTGAGTATCTCGAAGTTATTTGAGCAATGTTGATGAAAAAAAGCAATGAATATCAATTCCTTTTAATCAAAAATGTTAATCTTCGGTTTAAAATCAATTGTTTACCATAAGATTTTTCGTTAATATTGAATTGAAATTAAAATTTCTTCCCGATAGTTCCAAATAAAAGTGACCGGCGTGTGTATTTTTGGAAAAGGTTCGGGCTACCTTAAGTAGAATAGCGAGACCAAAAAGCATTTGCTTTTTGGTTTTTGTCGAGTGCGGTTCGAAATATTATTTACAATTAGTTGAAATTCATGAATTAATATATTTTAATGTTTCGATTAATGTTCGAAACACTCAGGTGTGCATAAATAACTATTTTCAAAGTGAAAGAACTAGGGGTGTGCAAAAAACTTAAAGTTCGAACGAGTCGAGTAGAGCTTGTTAGCTTTCGAGTCTAGTCGAGCTGAGCTCGATCAGGTTCGAGAAGATTCGAGTCGATTCGAGATCGAGCTTTCCAGAAAGCTCGAAACTTTTCGAGCACTCGAATGTCTTCGAGAACTCGAAACTTTCGAGTTCTCGGATGTATTCGAGAACTCGAAACTGTCGAGTACTCGAATACTTTCGAGCTGCTCGAAAGTTTCAGGTTCTCGAAACTTTTGAAATTAACCAAAATTTTTTTAAACCCGATACTACGAGGTTTTTCGGATTGCTAACAGCGATTTTGAAATAAAAATTAAAAATTCAAGATTTTTTTCCAAAATGATAACCAAATTCTATAAAAATTCAATAAACTGACGACATCCCTGAATATCATAAATTTATATAAAATGTCGACTAAATTTATAATCAGAAGCCCGAAAAAAACTTTAGTATACTGAGTTTCATGGAAATCCGTCAGTTTATTAAATTTTTATCTGTCAATTTATTGAAATTCTCAAAAATGTAGTCGCCTTTTTGGATAAAAAATCTCTAATTCTCACTTCTTTATTTTGTTTATACTCTCTCCCTTTTACGGGTTTGAGAGTCTTTACATAACAGTTACATATATTCGTACAAACAAGCCTTTACTTCCTTACTAACTATTTGCTACATATCGTCTTAAAATTATTATTCTTAGTTCTAAACGCTTGCGACTTTGCCCTGGGCTTTCATTTCCTCTTACCATTATTAATCTTAAAAGTGGACTTTATCCCGCAACACTAATTCGTAATTCTCCTTTTTTAGGAGTCATTTTTTGGCTTTCTTTTTCTTTCTACCCTGTGCATCCAGCTTTCTCTCTCCTACATACTCTACACCGATTCTCTTCTTCATTCATCGAATACCTACATGCTTTTACACCCTCTCCCATTCTGAACCTCACCACTCTATTCCATTTGCTCTCCTTTTTAATCTTTTTCAGGTACTCTGGTTCTCCCTGACTCTTAACCATTCTATACCAGCTGTTGTATCTTGAATCTGCGATTTTATCCCATCTTTCCTCCCCTAGCCTTGCCTTTATCTTTTCCTCTATTTCCTCCCACTCTCTACCCATCCCTTGCATACCCCACTTACACCTCATTTCATATCTTTCATTCTCCCATTTTGAACTCCCCACATTACCCCTCCTCTCTTTGTCCATAACCTCCCGAGCACATGCTTGTGCAATTTTGGTTCCCTCTCCCCTTCTTAGTTTTTCTTCCAAGTTCCATGCTCTTTTCACTTGCCTGACCACAATGTTTTCTCTTCCTATTTCTTCCCTTAGCATATAACCTGGGCAGCTCGAACTTACTCCCATAACCCATTTAAAAAATCTCTCATGCATACTTTCCACCCTCTTATGTTCTTTCCATCCCCAAATTTCTACTCCATAACTTAACACTGACCATACTAACACATCAAACATCCACACTCTCATCTTCCAGTCGTCCTTAAACCTTCTTTTTCCTATACCCCATATTTGTCCCATTACTTTGCTCGCGCATTCTAATCTCTTTCTCACCTGCAGTTCACTTCCTCCTCTCGTTTCGAACCAAAATCCTAGGTAGCAAAACTCCTCCACCAGCTCCACCACTACGTTATTAATCTTCCATTCGTACTCTACTCTGCCCTTTTTATTTCGAAAACACATAATCTTAGTCTTGTTCACATTCACTGTTAAACCCTTTTCTCTCACATAGTCTTCGAACACTCTCATCATTTGATTCATACCTCTTTCATCATCCGCTACTAGAACTACATCATCTGCATATGCTAGTGAGTACACTTTGCCTGTTCCTAACATCGCCCCCCCTTCCCTTTCCTCTCCAACTTCTCCTCTAAATCTGCCAGCAGAATACTAAACAGAAGTGGGCTCAATGGGCACCCTTGCCTGAGTCCCCTTACAGTCCAGAATTCCTCTACTTTCTTGTCTCCTATCTTCACCCTTATCTTAGTTTCCACAAATATTTCTTTTATCCTCTGTATTAGTTCTTCGTCTACTCCTCTCTCTTTCATGGCTGCCCATAACACCCTCCTGTTAACTGAGTCAAATGCTGCCTTGAAATCGACAAACAGTGCGACAACTTTTCCTTTCTTTCGCCCTAGGTTCCTATTGACTAGATAGTTGAGCACGTAGATGTTATCTGTGGTTCCCATCCCTTTTCTAAAACCCGTTTTATTGTGTGGTATACTTCCCTTTTCTTCTACCTGTCTTTCTAACCTCCTTCTAAGCACTTCCGCGTAAATTTTATATCCCACCGACATGAGTGTGATCCCTCTATATTCCTCTAAACTTTTGTCCTCTCCTTCCTTAATCAACGTTACTACCAGCCCTGTCTTCCATTCCTCCGTCCACCCTTCTCCTTTCCATACCTTATTGCAAATCTTCCATATCTCTTCTCTCACTCCTAATCCTCCATATTTCAGTGCTTCATTTTCCAAGCCATCTTCCCCTGTTGCCTTATTTCTTTCCAACCGAGCAATCGCCTCATTCACCTCTTCCCTACTAATCTCGTTTTCGATGCCCTCGTCTCCCTCTACAGCTTTTCTTCCTTCTCCCTGTACCCTATTTTCCACCCCTCCTAACAGCCCCTTGAAGTGCTTCGTCCACTCTTTCATTCCTATTTCTTTATTTATGCCCTTCCTTCCTCCTCTTTCCCTGTTTATCAATTCCCATTCCCTCCCTTCCTTTACCGTTTTCTCTACCTCGGCCATGTATCTTTCTTTATCCTTCTGTCTTTTCTCCTTTATCGTTATTTCGTGCTCTCTCTTTCTCCTGTTATGTTCTTTTTTTCCATTTCCCCGTTCTTCCATCTTCTTATTCTTTCCTTCATCCTATCTTTACTTTCCCTGCATTCATCGTCCCACCAACCTCTCCTAACCCCCTCTTCTTCTTCTCTTGGTCTCACCTCTTCCCTTACCTTACCAGTCACTCCTTTAAGATTCTCTAGCAGCTTGTCTACTCCTTCCTCTTCCAAACACCCTATTTCCTCGTTTTCTATTTTTTCTCTAAATTCTCTTAACTTTTCCTCGCTCCAAATACCCATTTTCAATTTATTTTCCCTCTTTCCTTCCCTCGCTTTGGGCCACCGCCTCTCATCGTCGCGATCACCGGAAAGTGTTCTCAGCCTATCACGTCGCCTACTTCCATTCTAACCATCAACTTCCTTATTCTTTCTTCTGCCAGAATGTTCTCTATGACGGTGTCCCCTATACCCGCGTACGTATATTCCCCTTTTTCATCCCCCTTGGTATTGCCGTTACAAATGAACCATTCCGCCTCTCCCAACAAGTCCAGAAGCATTCTACCCTCCCGATCCGTTTCCTTTTGCTTCGAGTTTCTTATGAACATCTCCTTTTCTCTATCCCATACCTCTCCTCCTTCTTCCCCGGCCCATGCATTCAAGTCCCCCCTATTAGAACCAACCTCTCATCTTTTTCCTCTGTCCATTTCCTTATTGTTCTCCATCCTCCCTCTTCTCCTCTTCTCCTGTACACGCATACTACATCCACAATAACTTCTCCTAATTTTATTCTTCTAACCATTGTTCCGTCCTTTTCTTCTTTATACCCTCCCTTTTTCTTCCTCTATCACCAGTTCCTTTCTTACCCCTGACACCATGTCACCCATTACTCTCCCCTTCACATGCTCCTTTCTCGCTGCTTGCATGTTCCACTCATATGCTTTCGGTAATATTCTTTTCATGCCTTTCCACTCCTTCTCATCTACCCACGTCTCACTCATCATTATCACATCCCACTTCTGTAATTCTCCCCAAAATCCTTTGTCCTTGTTTTTTAATCCTGACACGTTCCAGAACGCTACTTTCACGTCGCTCTGTTTACATTTCTCACCTTTCTTCCTTGCATTCAAGTCCTCCTGTCGTTTTAAAACCCCCCC
>CAKNWT010073371.1:0-11916 GCA_932066315.1 Andricus coriarius | reverse complement strand
GGTTTAGAGGTAATTTTTGCACAATTAAAAAATAGTTTTTGAATATCTTAGATTCTGCCCCTTAATATCTTGGATATTGTTAGTTGAAATCTTATTTTTAATATCTATGGATGCTCTACTTCAATCTCTAGATTTCTGTCCCATAGTTAAATCGCTAAGATATTAGCTAGTAATATCTAGATAGTCTGCGTGAATATCTATTTTTCTCCGTGTTCGCGGAGTAGAAAAAAGAATGTTAAGCAAGACCAACTGACTAATGCTTATAGGAAGGCCGATAAACATCAATCACCACATTGCTTCAGATTACATGTATTGTGAAAATGTATGGCTAACTTAAAGACTGGAGAATCCATTTCTATTGTGAGACCATAAACTCTGCGCACCTGGCGGCATACTTCTGAACTACTCGGTACAAATAAAGAATTTTACAAAAATATTTTTTCGACCGAATGGTGTATGAGTTTATTTCAAAAATATATTTCTTCACTTGAAAGAAATATTTATTAGGCATAAATCGCTTCATTATATTTATTAAAAGAAACATATCTTCCAAGTGAATGCATTATTTCTCAAGTGAACAAATTCCTTCATTCGACTAATGACATGTTCTATTAAAACAACAGTATCAATCCCCTTATATGAAATAAATATCGCTTTCACTTAATTAATATTGTTTTCATTTATCTAAATATTTCTTTGATTCAAAGAAACCAAAATATTTGTTTCCCCATCAATGAATAACTTATTTAAATAGAACGTTTTTTAATTCAAAGGCTCAAAATCATTGAACTAAAGAAATATTTTTTTGGATGCGAAAGCGAGATTCAAGGAAACTAGATTCTTAGTTTTAAAGATATCAATTCCTTGAGTTAATTATCTCATATTCTGAGTCCAAGAAATATTTCCTTATTTTACAGAAATAGCACCTAAAGAAATGATTTCTTTGAATCAATGCACGAGTATGTCGCTTTTAAACAATATTCAGTACAATTAAGTAAACGGTTTTCATGGCCCAAATAAATGGAATCAAAGAAATGCATTTCTTTGGGTCCAAAAATTATTTTTTTCAGTTCCGTGTACCAAAATTTCGGCACCCGTAGCCACGGCCTTGTTTAATTATGATTTTTTTTTAATTTCATAATTTTTGTTATTTTCAATTTTAAAAGGTGAAATTTCAATCTTCCATTTCATAAGTTTCCTTTTTCAATTCAAATTTGTTTGGTTTTAAGAGTGGCCAATTTCAAATTGTAAAATACTCTAAGCTTCTGATTTGATATTGTACAAATTTAAGCTCTTGAAATAACAAATTATTGTATTTTTAACGCTTGGAGTTTGTAACTAAAATGTTTTGAGTTGGAAAGCTTTCAAATATGAATTGTTCAATTTCAAAGACTTTGAGTTTGAAAGAAATGAAATTTTGAAGTGATAGAGATTGTCGAATATAGAGATATATATTTTACCCTTCTTGTTTTTAATTAAAATCTTTTTAAAAATTAGTGCTTTTCTGCCCTATCTAGGAAAACGAAAAAAAGCAATTATTAAGATTGCTTGACAGTGTATTAGAGCGTGGTTATCACAAACATGCGTCTACTGGGTGATGTTTCATAACTTCAAGTCATCTTGCAAAACATATTTTTTATTAAACAAATAAGTTACAAAGTAATGTACCAAAATTATTATAAATACTTTTTAATTAACCTCTATATATTGAAAAACGAGTTTTCGCCGAAATCGCTAAAAAATAATTATGAAATGAAATGGATTTTTATTCAAATACCTGCATAAAAATTATATTCTACTGAAAGCTCAGACAAATATGTTCATTTATAGATTTAACTTAATGTAATTGCAATTGGTATTGATTATCTGTCACACTGAATTATTGCCGACAGTTTATTAGAGTTACGAGACAGAATCTATTGATTATTTATAATAAAATCTGATGGTCCTCAATAAATATTATGATAAAGAGTATGCGGTGAATTCGTTTTATTCGCATTTTGTATAGCAAATTTTCACTGTGCAAAAATCGCTATTTATAAACTCAGACTAAGAGCATCGATCGGTGGAACATCAAACCAAAATTTAACGGCATCATGACAATCTATTTTTATTTCATATTTCTTTAATATTAAAATATTAAAAAGTTCGCAATATTGTAATATCCGATAGAGAATTAAAGCTTTTATTCTCTTTAAAGTATATAATAGGGTGCCTCATGAAATCCTTTTTTTTAGATTTTCTAAAACGTTGAATCGGAAATTTCTTTTTTGTGTAAGAAGATGATCCCCTGTTTATGTCAGAATGGGGAAAAAATATTCATATGTCGCTACGGAGGTTTTTATGCCGAATATTCGACTTTCTAAAGATTCTAAATTTTCATTTCTAAAATTTTAACTATCCTATCTTCTACAATCGGGAAATTCTCTCGGAAATTCTTTATTAGGGTGCCATATGACCCTTAAATTTGTTTCGCCCTTATAAAACTAAGTTTGGTGCTGATCTCCTAATGGTTGCGATTTATTATAACGTAGCTATCTTGTCCTACAATTAAAAAATTGTTTTTTGAAAATCGAAAAAAAGCAATAAATAATTGCTACTACAAAAGAAATTTTCAATGAACTATTTTTTATTTACTATTTGTTTATTATTTTTTTTCAAGGTTATATAAATATAATTTTCCTAAGATTCATGAGAGAATTAAAACAGATTTTTGAAGATATCAGATATGTCAAATCAAAATTTGAACAAAAAAGTTCATTTTCAATCAAATACTTGAATTTTCAACTACAAAAGATGAATTCTCAACGAAAAATTTAATAGCTGGTATTTCAACCAAAAAGATTTTAATAAAAAATAAAAAACAAACAAGTACAGCAAAAAATAAGAATTTTCAACAAAGTAGTATCCTGATAAACAAATTCCTGTATTGTACAAGATGATATATTACAAATTATAGTAAGAAAAATTAAAAAATGTCAAAAATTTGAATTTGCGGCATAAAAACCTTCGTAGGGACCTCTAAATATTCTTTTCAATTTGGCAAAAATTAGGAATAATTTGCTAGCCACAAAAAAGAAATTTACAAGGGAAGATTTTAGATAATCTAAAAAAAAAAGAATTTCATGAGGCACCCTAGTATGTACAAGTGCGGTATTTGACTTGTGGATCCAGATTTAAACGTTTTGAAGTATAGTAATTTCGGACAATAATTTTGAGAAAACTTTAAAAGAAAGAGTCGTGAAGGTTACTGCGAAAAATTTTTGGATCAACTAACAAAACTTTGGTTGTCCCAGCTAAAATTTTGTTTGAGCCAACCAAATTATTTTGTTGGGTCGTTTTGTTGTTGATCCTACCCAAAATTTTGATGCGCGCAACATAACTTTCTTGTAGGCACATCGTTTTGTTATGCCGAAAAAAAGGTATTGTTACTTAAACCAAATAATTTTCTTGCTTTTACAAAAATATGGTTAATTCTACAAAATATATTTTTTCAATCATTAAAATGTTCATTTTGCTGTTTGAATAAATGTATTTTGTAGAATTAACTATATTTTTGTAAAAGGAAAAAAATTATTTGGTTTGAGGAACAATATGGTTTTGTTGCAGGAAAATTAGTGTTTGGTTGATGCAATAAAATATCTCATTTATATGACAAAACGGTAAATTGAGAAAAATGAATTGATTCAATAAAATGCGTTCAATTTGCAAAGAATTTTCTTAGATAATGAAAATTAAATTTCATCAGGATAATCCATGATTATTGTTTGTTTGGAACGAGCAAACAAATTGGTTTGTTACACCAACCACTTTTTAGTAAACACAACCAAATTTTTGCTGATCACAAATCATTTTTTTTAACTAACAAAAACGCTCAACAAAACTATTTTGTTACTGTAACATTATTTTTTTCTCAGTGTAGAAAAGACTTATAGATTATCCTAGGGTGGCCCTTGAACCGGAAACCCGTGAAATAATCGAAAACCCCCCGGGAAATGACAAGTGAATTTATTCGTTGACCGGGAATTTCCCAAATTTTTATTTTAAAAATGTATTCAATCACTTGAAACATAACAAATTTCAAATCACATGATGATATGATGCATTTTTAAATAATCTTTCTAACTTTTCTCTTTTTTGAGAAATTTGTTACTAAAATAAGTTCGATTTCAATTTTTTCAAATTTTAAACCAATTGTAAAATTTTTCAATTATGATATGATTTAGTTTATAATGCGTAATTCTAAAATCTTTTGCTTCAAACTTTTTCCATTTTTAAGCGCACATTTTTAATTGAAAGAATTTTAAAAAAGTGTTGAAGACTGAAACAATTAAAATTAAGAGCTTTTGAAATTGAAAATTTTTGATCAAAACGTTTTTAGTTGATCAACTGAAAATAAAAATTAATTAATGATTTTTTAAATTGAACTGTTCTTTAATTACTAAAAAGTGAACAATAATAATTGATTTTACAAGACGATTCTGAATCCTTTCATAATTAAAGAATTTACAGATTTCAACGTTAAAAAAGGATCTGCTTCCATTCGATAGCCTTAGTACTTGAATAAATGTAAATGTCCGATTGAAACTTTCTAAAATATTTTTAGTTTTTAAATAACTTCAAATTAATAGATTGATAGTTAAACACTTTTATTCAATTTCAAATTATATTCAAATATTCTTTTGGTCTAAAATTTTCAATTAGGAAAAAGACCAATTATTTAATTAGTAGCAAAGTATGACTTTAATTTAAAACGAGCAATTATAAATCAATTATTCAAAACTGAAAAATTTGAAAGTGAATTGTTTAAAATAGAGAGGCTTGAATCTTTGAAATTCCAAAGAGTAAAATTTTGTAACTTGTAAGTGAAATTGAGGAGATATTTAAAAGTTTTCAAATGATTCAAAATTAATTAAAAACTTGAAATGATTTCCAGAATTGTAAAAAAAAAATCTGGAAGATTTTAAGTCAATATTTTTAATTTTGCAGAATTAAAAATAAATAAATAACAATTGAAAAAATATTGTTCAGAAACTACCTAAATTTAAAATAATTTAACTTTTAATTTAAAAAGTGTTTCTAGCTAAAAAATAATTCCGTAAATTTACAAATGTATTGATTCATTCTTCAATTTAGAGCATTGAAAATCATAATGTGGATTTATATTTTTTGAAGTTAATCTGAATCTTTGAACTGTACAATTTTTAAAAGTCTACAATTTTTCAGTTTATCTGCATTTAATTTAATATTGTTCAATTGAAAAGTGTTAGTAGTTTCTATTTTTTACTTGTAAGTTATTTAGCGTTTGAATATAAAATGTTTGAATTAAAATATATTTAAACTCCAGTTTTAAAAGTATAAAATTCAATGATTCCACTTTGAGTGCTTCAATATGGTGTTCAGTTTTTATTACTTCAACTGAAAACATTTGCAGCTTCAAGAGTTCGAATTATTTTATTTTATTGACCGTGAAAAATGTTTGCGAACCGGGAAAAGATCCGGAATTTTTTTCTTTGGTTTAACCCTGTGTGCAGAGTGCACACCCGGATACCCGGGTTGGGTATCCACCACGTTACATGTTTGCATGTAACTGGAGTAAAAATTAAAATTTCGCTTGGGGCCTCCGAAGCGTCGTTATTTAGCTCAATTCTAAGCAAATAGTACACATACGTCGCGGATACACCCGGGGTATCCACCATGAAAATAATTCAACTTTGAGTGGATTATTAATTTCGTATCGAGTTTCTTGGTTCATGCACATAAAATGTGTTCAGTAATAATATTATTATTAATAATTTATTTATTATTGATTAACAATTTATTATTCATTACATTCTGTATGCGGCAACCCTACTTGCGTGTTTGCGGTTATTTGTGTGTTTTAAAGTGTTTTTGCCTTTGGCACTCACTTTTGATATTTATTTATTGGAATTAATGACCGGGAGACGATTTTAATTGCATAGTTTTTTAAAAAAATTGAAAAAAGGAAGATGGAAACCCGGGTATCCTGGGTGTGTAACAACGTGGATTAAGCTGGGTGTGCACACATGGGTTAAAAGCCACCCTGTCTTCGCAAGACGTAATATTTGATATGGAAATTGTTTAGTGGGCACGAGCGTGTCTAATCTTCCTTTAATCTACATTCTACCCTATAACAACACGGCGAGACGCTTATTCCAGTTTTAGAGCAGACCATTGCGAACCTCATTCAGAATAATGACGATGCTACGGGGATGAACAATGTGTTACAATAGAGGCCCGTGCCGACAAATTGCACTCTTGTTCCTTTCATTGCAGAGAAGCACATATTGTCAGTCTGGCTATGTTCGTTTTAAAAAGCGGATGCAACCGCTTTTGCAAATCAAAATTTAAATAACAATAATTCGTAACGTTCCATGATTACATTTAAATTTAATTGCATTTATCTTCAAATTTTTATTTTTCTCCCAAGAGATGACTCGCAGATCTTCAGTACAGTAGTCCGTTGGTGCGTAAAATCGAATATGGTGCGATATGTTGATCTTGATTCTTTCCAATTTTCCCAAAAATTTGTCATCTTATTTAAATAATCTGAATTTTCCAGTTAAAGATTCTTCTTCTTCTCTGGAATTAAAAAAAAAGGATGAATGTTGGAAATCGTATAAAACTGTACTTTCGCATTCTGAATAAACTTCTGAATGTTTTGATAATTTTTTAAGATTTGTCCACAGTAAAAACGGAAGATTTCTATTTGTTGCCGTTCTAATTTTATATAGGGAAATCACATAGAATGTGACGCTATCTATGAGAGTTCCTTTTTGTTGCAGCTCCTTTGGACCAAAAATCGGTTCTTATAGAAACCCCAGTTTTTTCTGTGTCTAAAGTCTAAAGGGATAATCATACTGCAGAATTCACACTTTTTCCCCTATTCCCCTCCTTTTCCCTTTTTAAAGAATTCCCCTTTTTCCCGTTTTCAAGAAACTTCTACTTTTTCTCGTTTTTTGCTTAAATGTGAACTGAATTAATAGAACTCAATAAGAAAATCCAACTATTTTTCGTTGAAAGTTAATTCTTTTGATATGAAAAATGTACTATTATATTTTTGATTGAGAATTTATATTTTTGGTTAAATATTTACTTATTTGTGACGCTTCGCGAAGAAAGGGTCCACTTTGTCGATCGTGGTTTAGGAGATATTCGCTTTTTGTGAACAAAGGTAAAAAGTATCAATTTTGGGGTTTCTATGGGAAATCTTACTTCAATGTGGATTTTTTCCTTGCGGAACATCACATTTAGCTGAAAATTTAATTCTTTTTTTGAAAATTCAACAATTTTGTTCAAAAATCATCCTTTTTGGTTGAAAATTCAACTAGTAAATTTTTCATTCAGAATTAACCTTTTCTGGTCAAAAATTCAAATATTTAGTTCAAAGTAAAACTACTTGGGTAAAAATTCTTTTAATTGGTTGAAGATATAACTCTTTTGTTAAAAATTCGTTGTTTTTTGGTTGAAAATCATTTTTTTTTTTACTGCAAATTCAACTCGTCTCGTCCCGAAATTGGGGATGAGTGATCAAATATTTTTCATAAACTTGGCTAGTCGTCCCGAATTTTTGGGATGACTAGTCCATACCCTTTTTCAACTTTCTTATTTTTCGGGACGACTCGAGTCTAGACAAAGCCATTTTTTGTTGAACATTAATTTTTTGAACTGAAAATTGAATTATTCTATTTTTGGTTAAAAAATTATCGTTTTTAGGCGAAAATTCAAGTATTTGGTTAAAAATTCATCTATCTTGTTGAAAATTCAGCTCGTGGGAGAAATTTTATCCTTTTTGTTGAAACAAGCAACTTTTTGGTTGAATTCAACTGTTCTTTATTTAAAATTAAAACTTTTTCTCGTGAAGTACCAGCTATTAGGAACATTTCCCGTTGATAATTTATCTTGTTTTGTTGAAAATTCAACTGTTTTGTTGAAATTCGTCTTTATGGCTAGAAAGTTCGTCCTTTTGGATTGACAATTAATCTTTTGATAGAAAAATCATCTATTTTGGTTGAAAATTAATTATTTTTAATTGAAAGTTCACTTTCATATTTTTGGTTCCGAATTTATCTCTTTTGATTGAAAATGTAATTATTTTGTTGAAAAATCAACTATATTCTCAAATACTCATATTTTTGTTGGGAAATTAAACCACATACTTGGTCCAAAGTTGAACTACTTTGTAAAAAATTAATTTTTTTGATTGAAGATTTATATCTTTGATTAAAAATAATTATTTTAATAATAATCAACTTTTTTGTTCCAAATTCAACTTTTTTGTAGAAAATTCGTCTTTTTAATTTAAAATTCCACGATCTGGTTGCAATTTTTTTCTTTCTTGACTAAAAAAGCTGTTTGAGTTGCAAATTTGTCTTTTTGGTTTGAAAATGTATTGCTTTTGGTTAAAAATCCAATTTTTTGGTTGAAAATAGTCTGTTTTGGTGAGGATTGAACTATTTTGTTGAAAATTCATTTTTTTGTTTAAAGATTACTGTTTTTCATTTAAAATTAAATTCTTTTTGATTAAAGTATCAACTATTACATTTTTCGTAGAAAAAAAATGTATTGGTTGAAAATTCAACAACCTGGTTGAAAGTTGAAATGTTTAGTTAAAAATTCATTTTTTAGTTGAAAATTCATATTTATGGTATAAAATATCATATGTTTTGTATAAAATTCGTCTTCTTGACTTGAAAATTTAACTGTTTTGTAGAAAACTTGTTTCAGGTTGAGAATCCAAATTTGTTGTAGAAAATTCGTCTTTGTGGTTAAAAATTCCACTTTAAACAAAAATTCATCTCTTTTGTTTAAAAGTTCAACTATTTGGTTGTAAGTGCAACTGTTTCGTTAAAATTTAATTTTTTTTAAATAAAATTTAATTGTTCGATTGCAAATTCATCGCTCTTGGTGAAAAATTAATGTTTTGTGGAAAATGTAGATTTTCGGGTTTAAAAGTTAAATGTTTTCTAACAAAATTGGACTTTTTAAGTTAAAAACGCAACTCTTTTGTCGAAAATTCATGTCTTTTTTTAAATTCAACTATTTTCTTGAAAAACATTATATTTCAACCTAGTCTTATAAATATGGTACCTTCATTAATTTTAATAAAAATAATGTATTCCCCTATTTTCGTGAAATATCACACTATTTCCCCTGTTTTGAGTGCATTTTGAGCTGTGAAGTCTAATCCTGAAACTATAACGTTATAGATAGGGGTCTAGTGTTTCATAGCCAAACTGGAAATGTATTTCAGATTTTAGTTGATAGTTCAACTATGTTTTAAAATAATCTTACTAATTTGAAACATTCTCAAATTTAATTTTATATATATTATTATTAATTTTACTCACCAGCCATAAAGATTGTAATGGGCGCAGAATAAACTGCCAAAGACACCTTGCAGAAAAAAACAAACTCTTCATAGTAAAGTATTCACGCCGATTGTAATCATCAAAACTTTGACGTTGAAAGTAGATGTATTAAATTTGCACAATGTTCAATAATAAACAAATTATCATCTGGAATAATAATTTGTCAGAAAAATTTATTCGGATCTGATCGTCAATTTTAAGCAGCAGCTGTGAAAAATGTGTATACGTATGCATGAAACACTCGAGCTTGACTGATAAGGAAATACAAAACGGTGGGGAATTTCGTTTGCCGCGTTGGCGTTTCACCTACATTCTATTGTAATTTCTGGTTTTTTTATCGACCTTTAAGGTCATATCATGTGTTTAGAATAACACAAAAAAATGTCAACAAATTTTTTTTATTGTAATTTAACAAATTTAGGACCATACAAACGTTCCTTAGTCTCTTTTATTTAATTTCCCTAATGTTCAATTCCATATCTTTTATCGTGTGTATATGTATATGTTGTTCCGAAAGAGGTTAAAATAAAGTTCTCGGGAACAAATATTTAATTATATTTTCAAAAATTACAATATAATTGATTGTAGCTTTTAAACATATATTTTTTTTCTTATAAGATGGTTTGAAACCTTTTGTAAAACCTTCTTGCTAGTCCAAAAGTAAAATATGATTTGGAGGAGACCAAAGAACATTGGAATTTTTGTCCAAAAATAATAAAAACTTTTTTTCCAATAACTGATTTTTTTCAACGTTTCGGGGTTTTGCCAACGGCCATACCACGCTGGAAGCACCAGTTCCCGTTAGATCACTGAAGTTAAGCAGTGTTGGGCGCGGGTTAGTACTTGGATGGGTGACCGTCTGATACTACTGCGTTGCTGTTGGCGGTCGTGGGTGTGGTGAGCCCATTTACTACAAATCCACCTTAAAAACACTACCCGAATCGGGTAGTGTTGTCACGCTTACCCCTAGAGGCTCGCCGAAAGGGAAATAGCTTAATGATATACATAATCACTTTATACTCACTTTCATCAATATTTTACAAAAAAATGTTTATTTTACTAAAAAAATACAAAAATAATCAAATAATTTTTCTATCAACATTTTTTTTCAAATCAAATTTCAGAACGAAACAATAGAGGAAGAAATCTACTATATTGAAAGGAATGTAAATCTTTTAAAGTACATTTTTTAAATCGTCACAAGTCAAATGAGCATATTTTAATAAAAGGCCAGTTAAAAGGATGCTCTTGCCGTAAATAATCATTGTGTATCAAAAATTTCTTTCACGATCACTATATGTGTAATAAATATTAAGAATAACATCTCGTAGAATATATGTAAGTACCGTAAAAAAATTTTATTTTCTACAAAACATTATAGGAAATAAATAAAATAAATTTCTGTAAAATTTTGCATGCCACAATAATTAATTCGCAACACCTAAAATGCTTCATAAATATGAAACGTGCTTCGAGGATGGCTTAACCCCTTCGAATCAGAATGGGGGTGCCTCATGCCAGTAGACTGCAATTTTTTTCTATTTCCGCAATGTTTTTTGTCCTGAAGATAATTTTTCACTGTACCATTAAACTGCTACTGTTACAATTGTTCAAGAAAATAAAAATTTACCTTAAGGGTAGTTTACCCTCTTTGAATCTGAAACGGAGTGTAAAAGGATATAACGTCTTGTATTTTTTATACTACTTTATGAATCATTAATAAATAAAATTTAATTTGGATGAAGAGCAGGAATTTTTGTCTATGTTAGCAACAGGAGGTAGTTAGCTCTCGTTTCAGGGGATGATCATTTTTTTTTAAATATAATCTAATGATATAATTTCAGTCTAAACAAAGTTTAAATTACCTTTTAACCCTGCGTCCCCCACACAGAAAAAAAAAGTCTTGAATCAAGCCCAAAAGTGGGCTTGTTTCAAGGTGTAATATAAAGAAGACCAGTCAAGTTGAAAACTAGCCTGGGATTAAAGCCTTGAAACCCGCCGTATAAAGAACTGAAAGTTAGCCCAATTTTAGACTAAAATTTAGTCACAAGCCTAAATGTGCGCTTGAATGAAGCTGCTGCACGTACTAGAAGTTAGCCGCTAGCCAGAATATGGGCTTGAATGAAGTTTCTATATGGACTAGACTTTAGCCGGTAGCCAGAATAAGGGCTTAATTCAAGTCAATATTTAAATTTAAAAGCAGCCCCCTAAGCTAACCTAAATTAAGCCTAGATTATGATTAAAATAAAAAGGGTCAATTTTTTTTCAAACAAATTTATTTTAAAATATACGTGTCCATGTACAATTGCACAGATAATTTAGAAAAATTCTAAACGTTCTAAAACATTTAATATGCTTTTGTACTTAGAGTAGTACTGCTCAACTTTCTTTCGAAACAATACTGCAGAACTAAATGTGAATGCTACTCTTGCATCAAGCGCATATTCGATATGAAATATCCAATAGAGAGCATACATGTGGAGTAAAGCCTCTATTGCTGTGCCAGAAAACATTACTTTGCCGT
>CAKNWT010073264.1:0-11026 GCA_932066315.1 Andricus coriarius | reverse complement strand
CTGCTTAGAAATTTTTTAATTTTTATATGCCTTTAAATTAAACATTGCATTAGTTTGAGTGTATACAATTTATTACATTTCAGGGATCACAACAGTTCAGTAGTTTAATCTTAAGTAAAAAAAGGATATTTTTCATGTAAAAAGGGGATTAAAAGGGGGCATTATTTAATAATGAAAACTTTATATATATATATATATATATATATATATATTATAGGAGTAATTTTTCTTATAAAATTTTTTTGCTTAGCTAGCTTTAAAAAATCTGTTGAACACTCAACTGTTGGGTTTAAAATTAACTTTTTTGTTGAAAATTCGTATTCTTCTTTTGGGTGAAAAATTTAACAATTTGGTCGACATTTTTTTTCTTTCTGAACTGTAAAACTTTTTTGGTTGAAAAGTCAGTTATTTTCTTGAAATTTGGTCTTTTTGGATGAATTTAATTGTTTTTTCTTTAATGTAAAAATATTTGTCGGCTTAAATATCAAATATTATTTTTTTTATGAAGAATTCATCCTTTTTGGATTAAAATTCAACTACTTGGTTAATAATTGAACTACTTTCTTAACAATCATATTTTTGGTTGCAGATTCGTCATTTTACTTGAAAATTTAACTATTTTGTTACAAATTCTTTTCTTTAGTAGGAAATAAATTTTTTAACTGAAAATTGAATTATTCCAATTAAAGATTCATAAATTTAGTAAAAAATTCATTTCTTCTGTGGAAACTTCATCTCCTTGGTTAAAAATCATACTATTTTGTTACAAGTTAATTATTTTTGTTTAAGAAATCTACTGCTCAATTGTTAATTAAGAATTCATCGTTTTTCATTACAAATTTTGATCTTTGGCTAAAATATCATTATTGTGTTGATAATTAAACAATTTTGTTAGAAACTCATTATTTATGGTTGAAATTTCGTCCTTTCGGGCTAAATTCAACTATTTAGTTGACCATTCAACACTTTTGATAAAAATTCGTCTTTTTGAATTGAAAATTCAGCTCTTTGGTTAGATCTTTAACTGTTTTGTTGAAAATTCATTTCTTTATGGTTGAAAATCAGTTTTTTACTGAAAATTTAAATATTCCATTTTTGGTAGACATGGATATTTTTTAAATAATGATTAAACTATTTGGTTTAAAATTAATTTTTTTAGATGAAAATTTAACTAATTTGTTGAAAATTTATGTATTTTGTTGTAGAAGAAGAAATTTTCAACCGAAAATTTAACTTTTCCATTTGATAATTTATCATTTGAGATTAATCTTAATCTCTTTGGTAGGAAATTGAAATTGGTTAAAATTTAATTCTTTTGATTGAAAAGTCTACTATTATATTTGTGGTAGAGAATTAATCTTTTTTGGAAAAAATTTTATTATTTGGTTGAAAATTTCATTATTTTGTAAAAAATTCAACAAATTTGTTAGGAATTCCTTATTTCTGGTTAAAATTGTAATTGATTTGTTGAAAAATTTCTGTGTAGTATTTAATATTGTATTTTTCGATAAAGATTAATCTTTTTTGATTGAAAGTTTTATTAATAGCTTGAAAGTTGAACATCGTTGAATTTTTTTTTATTGACGGCTTATCTCTTTAGTTGAAAATGTAACTATTTTGTGAAAAATTCTTCATTTTGGGTTGAAAATTAATCTCTCTCGGTTAAAATATCAACTGCTATATTTTTGGTTGAGAATGCATATTTTTTGTGCCGAAAATTCAACTAGTTTGTTAAAAATTAACTTTTTTGTGGAAAATTAATATTTTTGGATTTAAAATGCTTGAAAAATAAATTTAAAATGTTTTGTAGAAAATTCGTTTTTTAAAAATGACAATACAAAAATTTCGTTGATTTTTTTTCTTGCCTGAGACATCTTTTTGGGTTGAAAAATCTTTATCGGGTTTTCGATTTAAAATTGAACCACTTGGTTAGAAGAGAAACGACTTTTTTTTAATTTATATTTTTGATTGAAATATTGGGAATTCGAAACGTTTCAATTAAAATATTATATTGGTGCCTTTATTAATTTTATCAAAAAGAAGTTATTCCCCGATTTTCGTGAAAAATCTCCGTATTTTCCCAGTATTTAGACCATTTCTTGGCATGTGAAGCCAAATAAATAAATATTACCAATATTTCATCAAAAAGAACCTCTTTCGAACCGTTTTTTCTTCTAATGTCTTCCATTTCTGTTTATATTACTTGAAAAATAAATTGGTGCTTTGTGAAAAAAGGGGAAAATTGGCTTCAAATTCTTGATTTTAGGTGCTTCAAGACATTTTTTAAATTTAAGGGGGAAAAGGGGGACTATGTAAATAAGGAGACGGACTGTTATCCCTGTCATTGTTTAATTTTAAAAGCTATTTTTTCAAATTATTTTCAAGTTGGGAGTTTCAAAATTTTTTTCTCCTTTTAAGTGAAATATAATTGAAAATAATAATTGGAAATTATTCTGACTATAATTAATCAATACAAAATTTCACAGGTTGTTAAAATGATGATAAGCTTCATCCTGTGAGATAGAAAAAAAAGAAACGATCTGCTATGGACCCGGTGACGTAATTGGTTAAACGCTCAACTCGTGAATAGTGGCGTTCCCGGTTCAAATCCGCGCCGAGGCAGATTTATTTCTCGTTTCTCCAAAAATTATTTGACCAGAACAATCGACGAAATGCAACATTAGAAATTTACAAATGACTACCGTTTAAAGTTTCATCTCTAAAAGTCTAATTTCCTGAGTAAAGTATCAAAGTGATGATCAAAACTTATACTAAGTTTAATTAACAGTCTTCAATTCGTTAGCGGAACGGTAAAATACGTGACTGGAATCTGACTTTCACAGAAAAATTAGTACGCCTACTGCGATGTACTGCAGTCCGATTAAAATGCAAAGGCGTAAAAATCGATTGATGGATAAAACGAATCACAGTGGTACAGAAATCACTTCGATGAATTCTTGAATTGATTTAGGTATTTCCATTAAAAAAATGAACAAAGTGGAATTAATCAATTATCATACTACATCCATTTTGTACAAATCACTCAAAGGGTATTTCAAAGCTCGAGTTCTGGAATTAGAAATTCGATAGATTGACAGAAAATAGATGAAAATTCATTCATGTCTGCAATCATTATTGAGTGATGGACACTATTTTGGATTTGGGTGTAAACCTGAAATGAATGTCGATATGCATTAGGAATAATTGAAACGTTTGACATAATACACTATTGGCCAGGTTCTATTACCTGGTATAAATACCAATATCATTAAACGTGTTATAGGGCATAATTTATGATCGACGTTTGCAAATATCCCCGTTTATATGTAGAATAGCTCATCGTGATTTATCAGTATGAGCCTGTGTATTATGGATATTTAATGAATTAATTAATAACTTTGTTGTCAATTGATCAAAAAGTGTCAAAAGTACAAAATATAATAGACAAATATGTAATAAAATTAATTACACACATTCCTTTGTGAAAAAACACTGGTACAACAATTTTTACAAAAAAGTACGAAAAACTGAAACCGGTTTTACAGAAATATACAAATAAATGCAATGCACTACAACCAAAATTACAGAAAGAACAACTTGTTTCTATTATTTGGATGCATTTTTTACTTTGTTGTACTTTCTTGTATATTGCTGTATTTTATTGTAGTTTTAATTTCCTACAAGAATAAAAAAAAGTATAATTATGAGAATTCACAGCTAATAGAATCTACAAGAATGTACAGGTTTTGCAACCAAAAAGTTGTTATTATTCGACCTAGGATGTCAAATATTTAGAACATTGAAATAAGACAATTTGAAATTAAGACGTTTACATAATAGCTAATAAAAAAAGATTCTATGTTTAAATTATAAAGGAATGGTAGGATATTAAAAGACAATAATGAATACTCGTTAATAAACAAAAATCCTTACAACAACAACTTTTTGACTGCAAATGAAAATTGAACAATTAAAAAAGAATTGAACACGGTCATTGAAATTAAAAGATTCGAACTCTTTAAGATACAATTTTCTTCATTTAAAGTTATAAAATATAAACTGCAAATTAAAACACTCAAAGTCGTAAACTTTTGAATTTGAAACTTTTAAAATTAGAGTTTCCAATTTATGTATTCAAGCGCTCGATAATTTGCTCGTATAAAAATAAAAAATTTTTGTCAATTGAAAATTTTGTCATTTGAAACCATTAAATTTCGAAATGAAAATTTTTTAACTTTCATACAATGTACAGTTCAAAGATCTCAAAAATAGTAATCCACGCTATCAGTTTCAAACCTATAAATTGAAGAATGAATCCAAAAATTTATAAATGTCAAAAATTATCATTTTAATCAATTTAAAGCTAGAAACATTAATTTATACATCAAAATTTGTTTTGAAATCTTTTTAAATATTATCTTAAAAATTTCTTTCAAAAAAATTACTTTCAAATTTTCCTGTAATCTGATGAAAATGTTGTCAACTTGGAATTTGAATTTTTCATACGATTTTTTTTTAAATCCTGCATGATTAGAAAAATTGCTTTAAAATCTTTCAGATTCTTTTTTGAAAATTTTAGAAACCTTTATAAATATTATTTTTAAATTACCTTAAAAAAATCATTTTTAGTTTTGCTAGGAATTTTGATAACATTCTTTTTATTCTTTTGAAACCTGTCAACATTCTTCAAAAGATTCTAAATTTTTTGTTCGAAATTTAAAAAAAATCTGCATTTTATTTTACATTTTTTGGAATCTTTTCGAGTTTTAAATTATTTTGGAATCTATTCAAAACTTCTAAATTTGTCTTAAACTTTCTTGATTTTTTTTTCAAATTAATAATTGTGCAGTGAGTATTTATGAATCAGTTTTTTTAAATATTTTCAAATATTCTCTGAACATTAATTTTTCAAGATAAAAAATCATTTTTAATTTTCCCAGCAATGTTAAGATTTTTATTTTCTTAAAACCTTTCAAAAATCCTTAAAAAGCTTAAAAATTGTATTTTGCAATCTTCAAAATTTCGGATTTTTAATAATTTTGATATTATTTTGAAGATAACCAATTCTGAACTGATACGAAACTGAAGTTAGGTGAGTTTCTAACCATTGATATAATTACAATATAATAAAATCCATCGCTTTTATTATTATTAATGCAACTGTAATGACTGTGGCACGGAATGTTAATATATTGCAAACTAAACTTATACACACTTTTAAATCAGGTTTTTCCATTAAAATGCATTTCCTGGTCTGAAATAATTAACATATATTTTTTTTGAAAAGCAAATAACATTTCTGATTTTAACTTTTTTTTAAAGGTTGCGTAACTGAAATTGTTGCTTTACCTGTGATTTATTATAATAAAAAAAGTTCTTGGTAAAAATGTAATGGTTTTTTTAATTGTGGTTGATTCTGATTTGTAATTTGATTCTGATTCTAAGTGTTGCTTGTGAAAATGAATATTTTTGTCGTTTGTTTAAATTTGTACATTTCTACAATAAACTACCAGTATTTACAACATAATTTAAAGTAGAGTTTCCCAATATTTCAGCTTTGGTGAAATCTTGTATTTTTTTGTAAAGATTTGTATTTTGCTACAATAATTGACGTAAAATTAAAAGCGTTTTCATTACTTCAAACACTCAAATTAAAAAATGTAAGATCCTGTAGTTTTCTATATTTCCTTGTAGATTTTTATAACAAAGTAAATACAAACATTGATGAAAAGTTATACCAATTTTTGAATTGTAGAAACTTATACTTTATTCATAATTTTTTCACTTTCCTACAAGAAAATACCAGAAAAAGTTATCTATTCGTATTTAATTGTATTTTTTGTTAAATTTTGTACACTTTTTTACAAAAAAGTACATGTTTTAACAGAAAATTACAGTTTTGCAGAATTTTGTTATCAATAAAGACAAATTTAATTATCATTCTTCTGAATGAAGTGAGAGAGTCTAATTGAATAAAACTAATTAAAAAGGCAATTTTCACATTATCAATTTATCAAGTTATTTTTGCGGTTTCATTTCGTGTCAGGAATTTCGTTTTAAATTTGTACAATTTTAAGCATGTTAATTATATCCGTCAACTAAAATGAAAGGAAATCAATAATTAAGCTCTGCTGTATGCATTTGTTTTACGAGTTTCATTCCACGATGAATAAATATTAATAAAAACTGGTTAAGCTCATGTTTATTACGGAAGAGTGATTTTCTTTTATGCTAAAACTTAATTTTCATAAATAGATAATGTTTTACAAGTAATTCAATAATTTTCTTTGTTATTAAATGCCACATAAATACATCATGTCATTAATATTCTGCGGCGCAAGGATAATTAGGAAGGTTGACGTAGATTGAATTATTTTACTTCACATCTCGTTTTCGAATTTAACATTTTAATAAGCTTGTTACAATCATTCGTACTACTGTAATCGGGTGTAGCAAATTGGCTAAAAATTTGAATAAATTATGAAAATAGCATTATCATCATGCGATTGGGAATACTGCTACTTTTGAATTAATAATATAAGTATTTACCTACTCTGTTTGTTTAAAATAATTATTTTGAATATTTAAAACTCAAAATTGAGCGATAGTTTTCACGTTTTATTGAAAATTGTTCAATTTTAAAGGTCTTCGACTAAATTTGTTTTATGGATACAATTTTTTCAATTTTATATGTTATAAATTGAGAATTGCCCAATTTTTATCCTCACCAAACAGAATTTGTTATATGTGACCAGCTCCCAAAAAAGGGGTCTAATTATTGCATAAAAATCCAGTTTTAGAGAAAAAAATTGCATGTTAAAATATAAGATTTCAGCAAATCCTTTAATTACATAAGGCTTAAGTTATTACTTTCTAATTCTTTTTTTCAAAATATGCTAACTAACACCGGTTTTGGCTGTTGAAATTACTTTTTATTCTAACACATGTGCACATTACATAATTATTTATGCAATGAATATTCGTAGTACTCAAAAAGACGCACAATTTGTAATTATGTCTTTCTTCGATAAAAATAATTACCTGAGTTAAAGCTTTTACAAAATTCAAAAAACAAACGAAAATAAAAATGTTAAGGCAATCAATGCAGGATATGAGGAAAGTCAAGAGAAGACAAACGTTGCTTTTTAAACATCCTACAAGATTGTCATGACAACTTTTTACATCTTTTTGATAAATAGAAAATTCCAAATTTTTAGCCAAATAAATAATACGAAGAAAATGTTAATAAACAGAATTATTATTGTTAAAAAGATCTACAAATTTTCTATTGACCATTTTTCGTTTGGATGAATAATTTTCGTTTATTTCATGAAAAATACTGTTAAAAACGAATTTTGTTTTCAATTAGATCTTAAAATTTGCTTTTAACTTTTTTTACGAGACACATGATGAGAATGTGTTCGATAACGTCGAAGGAGCTTTACCAAAAGAGAATTCACAATCACTAAATTTTAGTTGTCGCTAGTTTAACTATTTTGTTGAAAATTCGATCTTTTTCGTTGAGAATTAATTTTTATACCTAAAAATGTAACTTTTCCATTTCGTGTTAAAAAGTGATATTTTTTTGATTAAAAATTGATCTTTTCTAGATAAAAATTCAGCTGGTTTTGCTGAAGATTAAACTATTTTTATAAAAATTTAGCATTTTAATAGAAAAGTAAGTTTTTTGTTGAAATTTTTTTTTTTTTTTGAGAACATTAATCTTCTTGGTGAATAATTCATCTTTTTGGTTAACAATGGAACTTTTGGGTTAAAAATTTATCTTCCTTGGCTGAAAATTCAACTATTTGTTTGAAAATGGAACTACTTTGTTAAAAATATTCATTTTTTTTTTAAGATTAACCTCTTTGATTGAAAATTTGTTTTGTTTGGTCAAGAATTAATTTTTTTTTATCTGAAAAGTTAAACATTACGTTCTCGATAAATTTCTGATGTTAGATATTTGTCGATTACTGGTCAAATAATTTTCTGGAAAAACGAGACAAAATCTACCGCGGCCCGGATTATTTTTCTCGTTTCTCCAGACAATTATTTGAACAGTAATCGGCAATGTCTGGCATCAGAAATTAATTAAATAAGTACCCTGATTGACAAAATAACATCAATTATTAAATTACATTCTTGGTTGGAAATTTATCCTTCATAAGTTAAAAATTCAAGTATTTTGTTGAAAATTAATCTTTTTGATTGAAAAATTCATTTTCTTTGTTTAAAAGTCGTCTTTTTGCTTGAATATTCAACTATTTGATTAAAAATTGCTTAGACAAGAAAGTATTAAGATCAAATTATACATTTGGTTAAAAATGTATCTTTTTGGTTGAATTCAGCTGTTTAACAAATCTCTTTTGTTTTAAATTGATTTTGTAAACTGAAAATTTGAGAATTATACTTTTTGTTAAAAAAATATCTTTTTTAGTTGATAACCAAACTTCAGGTATAGAATTCATCTTTCGTGGCAGAAAAGTCATCTTTCTTGGCGAAAAATGTACTATTCTGTTGAAAATTCAACTGTCCTCTAAAAAACTCTTCTTTGTGGCTTGAAATCTTTCGTATTTTTTTATTGAATTTAATTTTTTAGTCCGAAAATTCGACCATTTGGTTGAAAATGTATCTCTGTAAGTTGAGAATCCAACTATTTTGATAAAGTAATCTTTTTTTATCGCAAATTCGACTATTTTGTTAAAAATTCGTCCTTTTGGTTTGCAATCTCATCTTTTATGGTAGAGAACTCATCTTTCTTGATTGAAAATGAACTTTTTTGTTGAAAATTCAACTGTCTTCGGATAAAATTGTTCTTCTTTGCTTGAAAATTGAACTATTATGTTAAGAGTTCACCTATTTTGTTAAAAATTATTTTTTTCACCCTTGAAAGTTCAACTACGATTATTTGTTTATTAATGCAGCTTTTTGGTTGAAAATTCATCTTCTTTGGTACAAAATCTTTTTTCAGTGAAAATGCAACTATTTTGTTGAAAATGCAATATATTTCGGTTTTAAATATTAGGAATTTGAAGTGCTTCATTAGGGTGATCCAAAAAACGCTTTTCGAGCTACAGGGCAAGTCCCCCATCCAAAAGTTTCTATTTTCAGAGAAAAAAATCCCTAATTGAACTCATATTTCAGGGTTTTATCGAAACGTGCCAACTTTCTTAGGGATTGAAGAGGAGTACCTATGAAATGAAACCATACTAATAACTTTTATTTTTAACCCACCCTTAAGCGACCCAAATATGACCCAAAAATAAAAAAACTACATTTTTACGTATTATTGTTACTTTTTAGCAATTTTCGTCGTCTTTTTCATACAAATAATTACTGATTTAGAATTTGAATATTTCCAATGGCTTTTTAAACAATTTTCAATTGTTTAAACAAATGTAACTCACATAAACAATTTTTTATACCCAAAAAATGTAATACATAATCGTATTTTCTGATTGAAATGTAAGATTTTGTCATTTTTCGGAGTAGTAAATTTGTTTAAAAACATTATGTAATTATTTAAACAATCACTTATTGTTTATTCTCAAATTTTACTCAAAATTGACCCAGAAATGTCCTGTTTTTTCTCAAATTGGTATCCTATACTACTTTTTGTTGAATAATTATATAATTTTGATACACATCTTTTAATCTTTGATAAATTTCTACTTGCTTAAACAATTTTGATTTGCTTAAGCAGTTCTTTTAAAAACTTTAAAGAAATAAAACAAAATACATATAATTATTTTTCTGACTGTATAGTGTATAGAAATAATATATCAACTATTTTTTAATTGTTTGAACAAATATCATTTTTTGAAACAATTATTTTTCCAAAAATATTTTTTATTGTATTTACTGAATTAAACATAATATTGAATGATTTCGAGGAGTATTAAATTCTGTTAATAAGCGTCGTGTCATTGTTTAAGCAATTTTTATTCTTTCAAGCAGTTTACTATACAAAATGTGGATCAATAATATAAATATTACACATAGAATTATTTTCGCAAATATATTCTAATACATATTTTTTGTGTTTTCCATTAAATCAGATTGATATTCATAAGACTATCAAATTCTATAATGAAATGTAATTTAAATCCATTTCATATGCAGTCTAATTAAAACGCTGATCAAAAAATATAATTTTTTTGGCGAAGGCAATGTTTTCTTTCAACAATGATAATTAATTATATAAACAATAACATAAAGTTTTCAGCATAATTTATTACTCCTTGAAATCATTCAATATTATGTGTAATTCAGAAAATACGATTTTAAAAGTATTTGTGGAAAAGTAATTGTTGAAACAAGTTATATTTGTTTAAACAATTAAAAAATGGTTAATATATTCTTTCTATACACTATACAGTCAGAAAAATAATTATATGTATTTTATTTTAATTCATTGTTTTAAAGTTATCGAAAACAACTGCTTACGCAAATCAAAATTGCTTAAACAAATGAAAATTATAAAAAATTATAAGAAATTCATCAAAATTGTATAATTATTCAAACAAAAGTAGCATAGGGTCATGTTTAAAAAAAAATGTACTTCTCTAAACAATGACAAACTATTACATTTAAATCAGAAAATACCATTATTTTTTACATTTTTTGGGAATAAATAATTGTTTAACTAAGTAACATTGGTTTCAACAATTAAAAAATGTTTAAAGAGTGATGGGAAATTTTCAGATTGTCCATTAGTATTTATTTGTATAAAAAATACCACGGGAATCGCTAAAAAGTAACAATAATACGTAAAAATGTAGTTTTTTCATTTTTGGGTCATATTTGAGGCGCTATGGGGTGTGTGTGTTGGGGAGGGAGGAGGGGGGTTAAAAATAAAAGTTATTTGTATGGTTTTATTTCATAGATACTCCTCTTCAATCCTTAAAAAAGTTGGCACGTTTCGATCAAACCCTGAAGTATGAGTTCAATTTTTCGAAAATCCAAAATTTCTCCATATTAATTAAATGGGATTTTGAAGTGCCCGGTAGCACGTGTTAATATTCGA
>CAKNWT010073077.1:0-11583 GCA_932066315.1 Andricus coriarius | reverse complement strand
AATCTTTTGGTAGAAAATTAATCTTCTTGCTTAGAAATAATTCTGTTTCGGTTGAGGATTCAACTACTTCGTTGAAAAGCGAACTGTTTTTTAGAAAATTCGTCTATTTGGCTTGGAAATTCAAAAATTTGGTATAAAATTTAACCATTTTCTTTTAACTTAACTTTCTTTTTTTAAATTCATATTTTTGATTAAAAATTCAAATATTTTGGTAAAAAATACAAATTATAGTTTGAAAATTGAAGTACTTATTTGAAAATCTAACTATTTAGTAGTAAATAATCACCCTTTTTGTTGACAAATCATATTTTGGGATTGGAAATTCAACTTTTCTGTAGATGATTCGTCTTTTTGACTTCAAAATTCAACAGTTTTGTTGAAAATTTCTTTTTGAAGATTCAACTACTTCGTTAAATATTTGTTTTTGCTTGGTTACAAATTAATTTTGTTATCTAAAAATTTAATTATATTATTTTTGGTGTAAAATTTATTCTGTATAATATGAAAATTCATGTATTTTGTCTAAAATTTGTCTTTGTGTGTAGAAAATGAATCTTGTTTGTTGAAAATTCTTCTTTTTGTTTTAAGGATTCAACTATTTTGTTAAAAATTCGTCTTTTTGGTTGAATTATACTGCTAAAAATTTTGTTGTTGAAAATTCATCTTTCTTGATTGAAAATTAACTTTCTTGTTGAAAATTCATTATTACCGGTTTAAAAGTCAACTATTTTCTAAAACATATTAGCTTTTAGCTTGAATTTTTTTTTCAATTCGTCAGTATGGGTAGAAAATTAATCTTCTTTATTGAAAATTCATGTATTTTGTTAAGAATTCGCCCTTTTGGATCAAAAATTAATCTTTTATGTTAGAAAAGTCATCTTCCTTGGTTTTAATTTATCTTTCTTGGTCGAAAATTAACTTTTTTGCTGAAAGTTCTCTTCTAAATAATTCGTCTTGTTAACTAAAAATTAACTTTTTTGCTGAAAGTTCTCTTCTAAAAAATTCGTCTTGTTAACTTCAAGATGTAACTGTTCGGTTAAAAGTTCAACTATTTTGTTGGAAATTCGTCTCTTTCGCTTAAAAATTTAGCTTTTTGGTTACTACTGCAACTGTTTGGTTAAAAATTAATTTTGTTGTTGTAAATTTGTCTTTTTGGGTTGAAAACTCTTGTCTTTTGGTAGAAAATCTTTTTTTGCTGAAAATGCAAATATTTTATTGGAAATTCAATATATTTTTTCTTGCAGTCTCAGAAATTTAAAGCATTTCATATTGAATTCAATATAGTATGAAAATTAATTTGATTGAAAAGAATTTATTTCCCTATTTTCATGAAAATCACCCTATTTACCCTATTTCGAGAGCATTTTGGGCTGTGACGTCAGATGTTTTAATATTTTTAATTATTCTTCACTTATTACCGAAGTTCCTACTCGCAGTCAACCAAAAATAGGCCAAAATTGGTAACGAAGTTTACGGGCCTAACTCAGACTAAAGTAAATACTCATGTTTCGTAAACGAAGTTTCTTACACGTCAACTCGATGCTGAAATTAGGGGTTTAAATTGATTGCACGTTTTCTATAGAAGAAAATAATCTTTTTGTCTTTTTCTTTCATAAAAACGCCTTATAAAGCGGGTCTTGGCATGTTTCAAATACCCTTCTTTACGAGCAAAATTGCGTCTTACTTCTGATTATAAGATAAAAGATCGGCAGCTTCGCCGATAATTATACGCCGGGCGAAGATTCTCATTAATCCTATTCATCGAGAGTTTCGTATTTCACAGAGGTGTGCGCTCTTAATCCGCCCTCGCCTCTGGGTCCTGGCAGTTCGAATTTCGTAGAAACGCGTCTTCATTAAACCCTTCGCGTGCACACACAGTACTAAAAAATGATACGTTTAACAGAAGGATACGATGCGGTTCCTGGAAGTGAAAGTCTGCTCATTTCCATTGAGAACATTCCCGCAGGGACCATCGATATGCAAAGTCGATACAGTTCTTTCTTTCTCGATGCGATCTCTGTACATGTGTCTTCATAAATCCGTCCCTAGTGACCGATATTAAATCTTCCTTTCATTAATAACACGAATTATTGAATCTTATGCTAATTGCAACAACTGTACTTCTCACTTGATTTACCATACTGCGAACTTCCATCGTAAGGACACACAAAATAAAAAATATTATCTTTGGCTATTATTTTATTTTTTATTTTTTTTAGGCTGGTCCATTCAAGTCCCGTAGCACTGCTACGGGGGTCTACTTCACTGGGTATGGGCATGTGAAAATTTTACTGTACTACAGTAGGCTTAGAATCACTGTATAAATTTAATCAAAACCAGTGACAGCCCGCTGATGCATCCGACTTTATTAGGAGTACTCGCATTTGTCTGAACTTTTGAACAGGAGAGAGGAAAACTACCGAAAACCATCATCCGGAGTTCAGCCGGTTTTCCGACTGTCGAGTTTCAAAGTAGACATTCAATGTCCAACCATCGAGTGTACACAGACATCCTCGATCGATCATCTTTTGTAATTGGTTATAATCATATACATTTACATCTGCAAATTCTTGCAACATCTTTGGGAACGTTCATTAATTACGTGAGGATGATTTTTTGTAATTTCATATCTCCTCCCTCCCTATATTGTAAGGATTCATAAGATTGTTTTTACGCCCTTCCCCTCGTCTTACATAAGATTCTATATTTATATACCAAGAATATACCACTTTTTTCACTGTAAACGAGATTTCAAAATATTACAAGGGATTAGAGATTCTTGATCTCCATCACATTTTAATCCCATCTGATATTTCGAGAAAATCACGACTTTGTCTGGAAACGATAGCGGACGATTTTAATGCGATTTGAAGATTTCAAGGGGTTAGGAAGAATTTTATAGGTTTCAAAATATTTTATCGGATTTCAAAAGATTTTAAGGACTTTTAACGGATTTTAAGAGATTTAAAGTGGCTCTGATGATTTCATGGGATTCCGGAGGATTTAATGAGATTTCAAAACACTCCAAAGTACATATATCCACGAATTTTATAGGATTTTACAAAAATTTCAAAAGATTTAAAACAGTATTTCAAAGGATTTTTGAATATTATAAAAGATTTCGAGCAATTTGAATGACTTTCAAAAGATTTTAATGGATTTTAATATATTTTGAGAGATTTCAAGGTCTTCGGAATTGTTCCCATGGATTTTTAAGTTTAAAATGAATTTTAGAGGGATTTCACAAATTTAAAGGGATCTCGTAATATTTCGAACTATTTCACGGAATTTCACAAATTTTAACCGATTTCAAAAAATTTTAAAGAGTTTTTCGATGATTTGACCGGATTTTAAATGATTTCAAGAAATTTCAAAATATTTCAAAGTATATCCACGGGTTTTAGAGGATTTCATTAGATTTCAAAAGATTTCACACAATTTCAAAATTTGTAAAGGACTTTCAAATATTGTAAAGGATTTTAAGGGATTTGAAGGAATCTTAATGGCTGCTAAAAGATTTTAATGATATTTAATATATTGTAAGGGATTTTAAGAGAATTGGAAAGATTTCCACGGATTTTAAATATTTCACTTTATTTTAAAGAGATTTCAAAAATTTCAAGAGGTCTCGTCATATTTCGAAATATTTCACGGAATTTCAAGGATTTAAACCGATTTAAAAAGATTTTAATGGGATTTTGAAGATTTCATAAGATTTCACGGAATATCCAATTCAACGGGATTTTAAGAGATCATCAACGATATCCATGAAACACCTAGGATTTCATGGAGTATTCACATCATCAACATTTTTTGAGGGATTTACAAAGTTTTCAATAGATTGCAAAGATTTCAAGGTATTTCACAAGATTTCACGAAAGGTATACACCAGATTTCAAGAATGGTTAATTCCTAGGCATATAATTAATGGACACTTCCTTTTGAAATAATTATACTTAAAGATGCAAAAAATGATTCATGTATATCATTTTCAATACTGCAGTTTTTTAAATTCCCATAGGCTCTAAGTACAAAGCTAATAAACATTATGAAAATCTGCAATATAATAAATTTATGGCATCAGCGTAAAACAGGGTACAAAATGACCATTACAGCTGTATTTCAATTGAATTTTAATTGAGATAATTAACTGAAGGTACTATAATTGATACGGTCCTTAGAATTAGTGTCCCTTTTACAGCCTATCGTAAATACTGTCATTAAATTAGCGCCATAAACTGATTTATGAATACGACTAATGACTATTTCTCATTTTTCTCCAAGCATGCACCGGGAGCTTCAGGTTATTAAATCCAAGGAATTTTTCCATTCTCCAGAGCAGACAAAACTCGTAAAACGTGATTGGGTCCTCAAAAATGTGATATTCGGTCTAAATAGGAAACTCAAGGATACCGATGGTATAATAAAACGATTAGCAATAAAGCACTTTATGGGTGACGAACGGTAGACATGCTAAATCATATAGCAATATTGTGCTTCCGTGTCCTTCTCAACTCGTCTTGTGCAACCAGAAGCTGCACCAGTGCACATGCATAGAAATGAACATTTTATAATGCT
The DNA here is from genome assembly GCA_932066315.1 of Andricus coriarius. Taxonomy (NCBI): domain Eukaryota; kingdom Metazoa; phylum Arthropoda; class Insecta; order Hymenoptera; family Cynipidae; genus Andricus; species Andricus coriarius. The sequence continues at coordinate 7,005 of CAKNWT010073077.1, read as the reverse complement.
ATTCTTAGTTTCAATTGCGAAATCAATTTCACCCGCTCTTACTTTCCAGAATACCATCTCGTGATACAGAGTTGTGGTGAAGTCATAGTGCATTCCTTTGTGCATTCGCCGTTGCAAACACACACAAATTGGATTGATCTGACGTCTGTTTCGCTTTCATGTGGAAAATAAAAGTGGTCTATGAATAGGATGATCATTTCAAAAGAATTCTTTTCTAAACGTTGCAACTCAAATGCCGCATATAATTTAGTAATAGATATGTGCTTCTTTATACCTTTTCCATGACTCTCCTTTTCCCCTCCACCTCCTCTCTCTCGAAACTGTGCTCAGCTCTTTTCCTCTATGACCCTATGTCTATAGTCACGCACCTCCTCCACGACCCCTCTAATACTCATCCCTCCCCACCCTCTCCCCGTCGCCCCTCATCAATCGCCCCTCTTTTCCTCTGATCACTTCTCATATATACCCCATCCCTCATGCCCATAGCCCCTCTCTTTTCTACTTTATCGATACATCCTTTCTCCCCTCTGCCCCTCCAACCCCTTTACACAACCCACTACTACTCCAGCTTTGCTTTCTTCCTTCTCACCATCCTCTCATACCATCAACCACCCATCCCTCTCAAACCCTTCACATCTCTCAAATATACCCCTCCTCCTCTACCGCTTTTCGCGTCACCGTCATCATCCCTTTCCTTCGCCACTACTCATCACTGCCCAGGATGGCCGTAAAACTTCATTTTTAACATTTCCTGACTTTTCCCTTTATAATAGAAAAATTTAAAGGATCTGAAAGAATCAAAAATAGATAAAAAGCCTAATTAAATGTGGAGAAAGCTAAACGGTGCTAAGTCCAATCAAACTAATTGTAGAGGAGAAGCAAAAAACCTTTCTAGAGGAACAATTTACAACCGATTAAGACAATTATTTATTTTCTTTTATAGGCGGATGGATCAGTTTAATAATCATTGTGTGAAAAAATAGATGACGCCACGTGTGCATGTAACAATACATATAGTGGAAATGGCGCTGGACACAGCTGACAGCACCTTTTAGGTTACTTTTTTAGGTTAGGTTAGGTTACTTTTTTCACTGAAGTAGGTGTAAAAAACGAGAAAGTATGTTTTTTAAGAAAACTCAATTTCTTCACAAAGTGGACTTATAATCGTTTAGCTTTCCCTGCTTTAATTTGAAAAAAATTTCTATTTGGAAAACCTGCTGCCTTTTTTATTTTTTTTCCTCAGGAGAGAAATGATTCTCTAGCCATTAGGATTTCGTACCATCAAGCAGAAACACTTATACTTATAATTTCGGCTTTTTGTCCGTCCGTCCTTCCGTCAGTCCGTCGTACTTTTTTCTTGGGATGGTAAGTGAGGGGTGGGAAGTGCGGAAAGGTTAAGTAGGGAAAGTTAGGCGAATTGAGGATAGGGAAAGTAGGCAAGTGAGGCGTGGGAAATTTTGGTGAAGAGATAGAGGGTAAGGAAGGATAGGAAAAGTGAAGAGAGGGGATATATGGTAAGGGGGGAGGGAATTTGAGGAGATGGAAAGTAGGGGGATCGAGGGGAAGTATGGAGAAGGGAAGTAAGGAGACTTAAAGCCGCGAAGGTACGAATGTGTGAGGGAAGTAGGGAAGTTAGGTGATAAGAAGTAGGGGAAGTGCGAGGATAGGAAATTGGGAAAGTGAGGAGTGGCGAAGCGCGGGGATTCGAGTGGAGGAAAATTAGGGAAAATGAGAAGAAGGGTAGTAGGGAAGTCTTGGGTGAGTAGGGAATTGGAAGCAGGGGAAGTGAGAGGAGAGGAGAGGAGACTATGCAAAAGGCAAAAGGTAAGGGAGTAGTGGAGGGAAAATATTAGAGGGAGAGATTTGAATAAATTAACTAAAGTCTTAATTGGCTACGAAAAATTTAAAAGTACTGTTAGGAGCTACGAAAACATTGTAGAAAATTGGGATTCACGAAAATATGAAGAATATGAAAATAAGTGCTTTTCATGCACATCGCGCTGATGCGCAAAATTAAGTCGTTGAATGGTTCAATCGAAAATTATTTGATTTTTATTATTTTTGATTCAAAATTATGAAATTTTAAACGTTTTCAATTTTAAAATATTAAGTTTGGTCCGTTTCAAGCTTTATATTGTTAAAACATTAAAACTAAAATTGAAGTGTTACTAATTTGAATGAATTAAATTTTTAAATCGTCTTTTGATATTTAAATTTAAAATTATTTTACTTTGAAATTGTACAATTCGAAGCAATTTATATTTAAATCCAAAGAAATTGTATGCATGCACATTTTTTAAATTCGAAATTCAAAATTATTCAAGTTCAAAAGTTTTTAATTTAAATTGTCTAGTTTTGAAAAATTGAATCTAAAAATATTTAATTCTAAAATGCTTCTAATTTTGAATGATTTCGATTTAAAATTATCCAGTTATGCCTATTACTGTAATTATGTGATTTCACGCCTGATTTTTGTATTGATTTCGAAACCTACAATCATTGTGTGTCCTATTTATCAATAAGATTATTATAATCTTATTTTTATATTTAGTTATCGTCTGAAAATAGAGTACTTTATGGGAACCAATTCTTGAAAATAGGGTATATAGTGACTTGCATGTTTAACATAGAATCTTTTATAAAAGTTATAAACCAAATTTCTTTTTTGTAAACTCCGAAATTTATTATTCTTGAATTTAAAGTGCTTCTTGTTGAGCTTCTCTGAATTTTGCAATTTTTTTCAAAATTCCTGTCTTCTGCCTGATTTTCCTTAACCAATAAAATTCCCAGAGAAATGTTTTTAACTGGTTAGGGGCCGTTCAAGTATTATGTAAGCATAATTTTCCCTATTCATGACCCCACGAAATGCTTACGTAATACTGGAATAGCTCCTTATACGGAAATTCTCTTTTGAGTTTTTAATGGAAGCAGATTTTTCAAATTGAAGATTAAAATTTGAAATCATTCAGTGTCACCCGATTTAAAATTAAAATCATTTAATTTTAGCACTCATAAAGCGTCTGAAAATGTATTTATAGTATGCGTATATGTTCGTAGTATGTAAATTAAATTGGAAAGATTCTTGAACTATCCAGGAAACAGTGCTGAACAGAGTTCCGTAATTTTTATCGAACAAAACTTTTTCGTGTAAATAAAAGTGTGAAATAAGCAATTTCAATCATAATTGACGCCGCTGGCTGGATTCGAGTTCTCGCGCAGCTGCCAGATAGATCTCTATTTAGTAAAATGTTATCGGACAGGAAAAGGAAAGGAAGGTGCGACTCTTTTTCTCTCTTTCTCAATATCTCTCTCGGGTTAACTGCTAGAACAAAGAGGGCTGCGGGTTTGAAATCTACCACACCTATATATATATATATATATATATATATATATGATCCCGATATTTACGGGCGGCTTGCTGGCGACCGGAAGTGCGCTGGTGTGCGTATACCGGTACGCGAAGAATACGTCGTCGCCCCGTGAGAATGGGGTATGGGTTTATATGGGACCCCATATAGCCGCCGCTCGGTGGGCCCGGATTGAAGCTGATGTGATTTGACTATATTCACACCTACCTACGGCCTCCCACGCACCCCCCTGCCACCGCTGTTGAACGCAGCAGGCTAAAAAAAATCGCGCACGCTATTGTGTTGACGGCACAGCATCCACCGGCATCGGGGCTCGGGTTCTTCATTTTTGCATGTCTCGCGCGATTCTGTGGAGGTGAGGTAGTTTGAGTTTGAACTGGAGAAGAGGAGATGTGAGATCCAAGACGATGACGATGACGTTGAGGGGGAGGAAGACGCGTATGAAGGAGGCCACTGCGGCTCCGATTACCTTCGGTTAAGTCCGCCAACCCCTTTGGCTCTTCTCTTCTTTCACGGACCAACCCTCTTTATCGAGGCAAATATCGAACGACCAACCAGTGACGGACCCAGCTTTACCAAGAACGGGCCCCCCGGAGTTGAACCTCCTACCCTGCCCCCTCCTTTTCAAAATAGAGATTTTGAAACGACTTTTTAAAAAGAGATTTACAGAGTTGGAAAATTACTTTTTCTGGTTGGATTAGCTCGAATTTTAAGTCTAAGGATCTTCGACTAGGTGGTCAGCAAAGCTGGATAATCTGCGAACCCGACAATCTGGTTAACAGATTTAGATTAGAGGCAAAGTAAACTTCCGCTAAATTGAAGAAGTCACGGTTAGAGTAGATTTACCGGCTTTATTATTGTAACTAAGTTATCATGTCTCTTTGTTAAGAATTGCCCATAAAGTCTTCCTTATATCTTGAAAAGAAGACATTTTAATTGTTTGGAATGCACATTTAAAATTGTAACTTATACAAAGTGTACCATGTATCATTGTAGGCCTTGCCAACCCTAAACACAAGACTCCGGATGATGACATTAGTATTTTATGGCTTCGAGGGACGATCCAAGAAACTAGGGTCCGTTGATAATTATATAGAATCCAGTATCCAGTATACCAACTCGGCCCTTCGACGGTTTAACGGTAATCAAGGGGCGCGGGATATATTAAATATGAATAATTTAGTATAAATGGAACCATTTAGAAGAAAAGAAATACCTGGCGGATTAAAAACATTTTGGGAAATGTAGATTATGGACAGCTGTTTGCTTTCAGTAGGCGGAGGAAGAATGCTTTTGAATTAGGAAGAAAGCCTAGGAAAGAAAGAACCGTTTTCTTCATCTTTTGTTACTGAGGCTTAAGAAATAAGAATAGTTTTTAATTTGAACTAAAAGGTTTATGATATATGTTTCTTTATCCCTCAACTTTCACGTTATTATCACTATTTCCAATTCATCTGACCTGTGATTATAACTCTTTAAATATGGAGGAATAAATTTACTCATTTATTGCCATATTTTATGTGTTTTATTTCTGTCCTAGCCATTGTGAAATACGAACAACGTAAAATACGTTTTGCATATTCATAAGCACTATTCAATGATTATTATCAAGGATAGAGTGGTATTTGTCACTCGCGATTTATTCGTATCCATTCACTCTTTGTTCCTAGTAAATTATTAGAGCGCTGTTTTTTAAGCAGGGATCAAATTCCTTATTATGAGGCACGATTATAAATTCATAATAACTACCAATTGCACGCAAAAATACAAAACTCGACAAAAAAGTTCATTTTTCTCGTGTTTTTGTCTTTACCATTTTCAAATCTACCCAATTTTCCTACATTTTTTGACAACTAGTCTCGTTCCATTTATCAAGCCATATTCATCTTCATTTTCTAACGCTCAAGATATGGAATATTGTAAAATAAAATTTTTTTAATTCAGAAAAGGGTTAGACGGAAAATGGAGAGCCAAAATCTGTTGGATGGCGATTAGAATATGTCTTTTTTTAATGTACATCTACATGCCAAGGCATGCAATTTGAGCCATCCTCCAGGAAGATCGGGATAAAAGAAAAGCTTCCAGTATACGGGTCTGAAAACCTAATTTCTTCATTTTTTATTTCAAACACTAATATGAAAAATAAAAATAGCAAATTTTTTTTTATCGCATATGATGATGATAAGCAGGTATCCTGATTACAGGTTATTTTCTTTGTGTTCACAATTAATTATCCGTATATCAAGATTTGAAAACTCAATTGGCATCGTCTTGTATTAAATCTTTAAATTGTCATCAAATTCATTTTACTGAATTTGCAGGGTAACCAAAAAACTTAATTTCCAAAATTCCATGACTTTCCAATGACCAATTTGGCTTTTAATATTCACAGACCAGAATTTTTTATCTTATAGTATTTTTAACATAGACTCTTTTATAAATGGAATAAAACAATTTTAATTTTTAATAAAAGAATTTCAAATTAATTTATTTATCTCGAACAAAATATGACTTTTTCTACAATGAAAGATGAATTATTAATATAAAAGGATGAATTTTCAACAAAGCAGTTGAATTTTCCATCAAAAAAGTTCATTTTCAATCCGAAAAGACGAATCTTCTCTCCAAATAGACGAATGTTCAACAAAACAGTTGAATTTTCGGCAAAAAAAAATTATTTTTTTCAACCAAGAACAGTTGCATTTTCAAACAGATAGTTAAATTTTCAAGATTAACTGAAATACTTAAATTTTCAGTTAAAAAAGTTAATATTTAACCAAAAAAAGACGAATTTTCAACAAAACAGTTAACTTTATAACTAAAAGGGATGTCTTTTTTATCAAATTTGTTGAATTTTCAAGCAAATAATAACATTTATAACTAAAAGTATAATCGTCAGGAGAAAGAAACTAAAAAAAGGAATAGAAATAGAAATAAAAGGCAAATAATTTACTAAAAAGAGCATTATACAAGTGTGGCCGCAAAACTTCATTTTCATAATTCCCTAACTTTTCCCTCACCAATTTTTCATTTTTTTTTACCATTAATATTCAAAGACCAGAATCCTAATATTTTAAGATTTGTAACATGGAACCTTTTATAAGCGGAATAAAACAATTTCAAATTAAATTTTCAAACTTATTATCCTTGACAGTTATTAAAAGTGCCTCTTATAGAAATTCCCTGACTTTGGCAAGATATTTTTTTTGAATTCCTGAGTTCTTCACCTACGGCCACTTTAATTTAGTATTATTTATTGCGTGAAGCACAAGAGCTGCAGTTGTGGCATTATTCTTGGAGGGGGAGTGGCCCGGCTGGTGGCCAGTACGCGCTCCCGCTGACCTTCATTCACTTATATTATGGAAAAGAAAACCGTTTAAAAACGATTAATTCGTTCAGGAAATTATGAATGATAGGGGAGAATGAAAACAATTTATGAAAAAAGAAAAAGAACTCCAATGGCCCCCCACGATTAGCCACAACCTTTCCATTCATAATCCCATTTTTCTCTTTACACTCGAAACCTCGAAATCCCCTCTGCGACCACTTTTCCCTAAAAAAAATAATAATTCCAAGCTGCGTAATTAGAGCCAGTGACTCACCCTCTTTGGGTCTCCCCCATGGAAAAAAATTAATC
>CAKNWT010072167.1:0-10054 GCA_932066315.1 Andricus coriarius | reverse complement strand
TCTCCCTCTGCGTTTCGTCTTAGCTTCACTAACTCTTTTTAATATAGAAAAACTTATTTTTCTATAATATTTGAATTTCATAATTTTTTATCTGTTACAAAAATGCTTTATCTTATATCGTACATATTGCATGCTGCATAGTTTTAAATCTAAAATAGATCTTTCAAATTTTAAACTATGTAGATATACCTGCAGAATAAAACATTGCTTTATCCGATAAAATTATTATATATAACTTTTTCGGGAATGGGAAACTTCGATAATTCATAAATTCCGGAATGTACTTTTTTCGAGAATTTAGTGATGTCGGCAATTTTTTTATTTGGGATTTTGAAAATTCTGTAATTTCTGAATTTAATTAATTCCGGAATTCTATCACCATGATGAAGAATTTCAAAAAATTCTGATTTCGTAAAAATTAGGTTACAAATTTCGTATTTTTCATTTACAATTAAATGAATTTTGGGTTACAATTTCGTAATTTTATGAAAGATTTCAGTTTAAAAATTCGTAAATTTAAAATTCCGTTACGTAGAACTATCGAAAATGTCTTAAACGTTTCGGTTACTCGGTATACTGAAAAAATTTCAGCATAGTTCTAGCAGTGTCAATTTACAGAATATACATTTACAGAATTTATATTTTAAATAAGAAAATTGATGAAATTATAATTTTTTCTGATCTATTTTAATTAATTTTACATCGTCTTTATTAATTTTGCTTTTTCTATTTATTCTGCCATAATACTGGCCCTATTCTACTCCTTATCCTTCGAGTACACCGCTACAATTACTAAATAAAGTAAGAAGTAAAATTAATCAAAACAGAACATTGACAATAATGATTCCATCAATTTTTTTTATATTTCAAATGGGATATTTCTAAATTTGACCTGCTAAATATACATTGTGTAACTATCTATAATTTTAGCTTCTTTAAGCCATAAAACTAAGAATGATAAAAAATGGATATTTTATAAAATTTATTTTATATTATAAAAAAAGTTTTTTGTATGAAGGAATAGCTTAGTAAGGACGAATCTTACAGCATATTTCAATTATCTTTAAAAAATCAAGAAAAAATCAAATGAAGTCTTTTTGAGAAAATTAACGAATTTTTAAAGAAAATTGTCGTTAATTTTAGCATAATTCACCTAAATATTAAAGTAGTCCATATATTTCAGCCCACAAAATTCCGTGACCTCGCCAGGGTAAGACTGTCCGATTATTATATATGAAATCGATCTGATATATTTGATTTCTCTAATTGTTATTTGACCAAATATTATTTTGGACGAAATACAATTCGACCTAAATTGCATTTGCCGCATTTCGCTAGGTATATATTATATGTTTCAAATGTCAATTCATGTAAGTGGAAATTATTATAACTGTTAAATCGGACAAATAAGAGATAGGTTAAGAAGATAAATATACTTGGGCTTAAATTTTATAATTGTTATTTGACCTAATATTAATTTTCTAGAAATACAATTGCACCTACATTTCATTTTCTTAAATTCCATTAATTAATTATTATGTATGTTAAATGTCATTTGGTGTAAGTGAAAATTTAACATCTGTTAATTCATAAAAATGAAGTTAAAAGAACTTTACACTTGCGCTTGTATAAAAAATTTACATTGTTTCCTCATCTAATATTTCATTGTTTTTCACATTGTTTAAAGTTCTGAAACGTTGAGAATTGTTGTTTGAAACAGTCCCTATATATTGAAACGTTTTCTGTTCTTAGTAATTCCAATAGAGTGAATACCTCCTTTTCATCTAGCATGCTATGCATTTTTTGTTTCCGTAATTGTATCTAACCCTTTGCGACAAATTACACGAAAATTCGTTATGATGTCTGAAAGGCTTAAGTTGTGCGTTATTTTGGACACACATTAGTTCTCGCAGAGCATAGTACGAGGACGCTTTGTGGGGACAATGCTGGCTGCTTTTCAAAGAGGTTTGGAAAAGTAGATTACATATCAGCGTATGGGGCAGCTGTGGAGTAGGACCAGTGTTGGAAGCCCAGTGAAAGGAACGTGGAGGCTGCTTTACGTTGAGTTTGTCGGCAAAAAGAGGGAGAAAGAGACGAATCAAGTCAGTGACTGTATGTACAGTATGTACGGTTAGAATCAGCGTTTGAAAAAAAAAAGAATTACAGCTTCCCCAAACGTCTCCACAAGGCATTGCAATGCAACGAATGAACTTTTTCTGTGGGCTTCAAGGTTTCATGAAATCGGAACAGCATAAATCGAGTCGGTACTACTCCCCTATTCATTGGCGTTTTTGTCCAGAAATTGCTGCAGAAATGTTCGGATTTTCGTCCCGATAAACTTGCGGCTTTTCTTACATTTTACTTTCTTCCCATCTTTGTTCAGAATAAAAAAAAGTTTAGGATGATACAGAATATCAAATACTCTATTCGCAGATGTTTTTATAGTCAACTTCTTGATTACGTAATGGTTATTACTGATACTAAAAAACTTGAAAAGACGTGAGAAATTAAGGAAGTTCGCATGCGCTTTGCAGAACTTAGAAAACAGAAGTCAACAAAGTTTATTGTAATTCAACGGAATTCAAAGGGATTTAATTGCTACACTGAGAAAGAATGCTGTAATATCACTGCTGATCCAATCATTATTGTTTTGATTAATATTTATTTGAATAAATAGCAACTGATTTTGAATGAGGTCGATAGTGCTACTCATTAATTCAATATCATTTTTATAGTATATTAGATGTATTAATGAAAAATAATGATATTAAAAATGAAAAAGACACGCTGATCTGCACTCAATGGCAAGCAACACAATTCAGCGCTGGTAAAGTTAGAGCTTTGGTCGAAATATTGAAAATTGAATAAAGCCTTTATTAAGGCATTGATTTTCAAATTCAAATTATGTCAGATGAAATAGATTAAACGAACTCCTCTATACATTCCTATATTATCCTTATATTATTATCTGATCTAGAATTTTAAACTATTTTGACTAGCACAATCGCATTCTAGAGATTTTATCCATTTCAACAGAATACCATAAAATTTAAGAGGATTCAACGGTATTCTGTTGAATTCAATGCCGTCGAACGCAATTCCATGCAATGAACAGAATTGTAGGTAGAGTTAACGCAATTGAAAGTTATATAATTAAAGTTAAAACGATAACCAAATCAATGCAACGGAATTAAGAGTCATTTTTAAATACTTCGGTGGACTTCAAATCAATGGAATTCAACGAAATGGACAACGCAGCATTTATTAGCATTGAATGGAATTCAACAAAATTCAAAGGAATCTCTTTTTTAAAGGCTTTTTGTGCGATTCTGTTACTCAGGTGGAAAAATATATATAGTTCATACATAGTGAAAAAATTTATGTATAAGTTTCATTTGTTTTATAAAAAAATGTAAAAAGGAAATGAAAATTATATAACTTCTTTGGAAAGAATCGCTTGATTATTTTATATTAATTGCAACTGATTCCTTTTTTTCAAATCTTCTCCACCATTGATCATCATTGTTCATCTCTTAGAAATACGATTAGTTTATGGAGCCTAAAAAAGAATCATTACAACACGCCCTCAGTGTGTATCATTGCGGATAAAAAAGAGTTCTATTCAATTATTGAAGAGTATAATGCTATAGGTAAACCACTCAGTATGTTCAAGAGATGTAATGTCAGATTTTCGATCCAGAGACTGCATTATTTAATGCCAGTTGCCCAGAAGACGAAAAAGAATGACTGAATGGAAGTAAAGGTTTTAAAGTGGCAGCCAATGCGACAAGAGCTCGAATGCTTCCGCTGAAAGCTCAATTTCGTTCTTCATTTCTGGTTAAATCTTCCTTTTTCTACCTCCATTCGTCTCTTTTACTCTTCCACTCGTCAGCTTGCTGAAGCTTTGATATTCACGTCTTTGCAAAACACAACCACGGATTGTGAATGGCTCAGTTAAATTATCATCTCATTCTATACCTCAAAAGTAAAACTTGAAAAAGCTGGATTTTACTGAACGAATATGCCGTGCGAAATATTGTTTTCGTGTACCATTATGCTCAGTGCTGTTGAAGATTTTAATCCATTAACGAAGTATCATATTATCAAGCCGTTCTATATACAATTTTCATTATGCAGAATTTGGGTCAATTAGTTCGCCATTGCATAAATGGTAGTGTAAGATGAAATAAAATGTATAATTTTGTAAATACGTAATTGTTGATATTTTAGGCAGAAAGTTAAAACAATGCTCTACATTTCTCTACATTGGCACCAGCAAGAATTATGTTTAGAGGAAACCCCGAACATTTTTCGATAATACGACTGAAAGTTAATAATGATTAATTAAAAATACTAGTGGATGGATAATAATATCTAACATATAACTCTCTTAAAAAAGTTTTTACTCTTGTGAAAATTTAAGGGTCCCATGCATACAATTGTTAAACAAAATTCATAAATATTAAAAAAATATTTTTCTTTTAATTATTTATTACTTTTCATTAATTGCTGCATACATATTAGTATTTTAAATTAATTACTATCCACTGTTAGTAGTTTTTCCTTCTCAATTTATGCTACAATTTATCCAATACTGTACCTTTGTATGTATCGTTTCCTGTGCGGTATCCAGAACTGGACGGAATTCCTAAAACAGGCAATATTAGAAATCATAAAGTCTAAAGAAAAAAAGAAAAAACTCTTGAATTTGCTCGTAATGTCTTATCACTTGACTTACGTTTATTTAATAATGATTCTCATTTACCTAACAAATTTTTCGTTAACTATTCATAATTCTTTCTCTTTTACCATTCAGAGAAATATAGAGCTCTTTTCAAATCAGGATTTTAACAAATATAAATTGATAGAAAAAATAATTTTGTTAATGTTCTGCCTAAGTCTCTGAGGTAAGTTTATGGTAGACATATAGAAGTAGTAAGTGACGTGTATTAAGTGAAAACTGTTTGAAATTTAGAGAAAGGTCGACAAAGAACAAATTATATTTATAAATTAAAACTCGACTTTTAATTACTTACGATAAAGTTTGATGCTACCATCAGTGTCACCCAAAGAGTTTCTGGAAACGCATTTGTATGTTCCATAATCTGAAGCCGTAATTGAACGTATTGTCAATTTCATTTGAACTTTGTATGCACTATCTACAAGTGCAGGTTCATATTTTCCACCTACAAAGAAAAATACAAAATAATATATAATTTTATTATCTTCAGATGTGGAATTTTAGGCTTAATAATAATTATAAAATTGAGTTCTTTTGATAATATTTGAAATATAAATAAGAAATTTATTTTTAATTTTCATGCTAAGCAAGGATCTTGTAAGTCCTTGATAAGGACAAAACATACGAGTGTCGAACAATATACATGTATCTCAAGTTTTCAATATTGCCGATGTTTCTTATCTCTTGTACGACAGACAGAGATTGCAATAGGATGGCAGTCAATATTAGAGAAAAAATTACGTGATTTACTATTGGCAACAAATAGCCTATTCTTGTATATATTATGTTGGGTAAGCAACAGCTGCTTTCAAGTCCCCAAGACGGTCGTTGGATGCGACGACATCACAATGCTTCAATCAAGTTAGCAAAGGTAGCTATAGATAGTTTATTCGCAACTGCAACTTGACTTCAGTATTCCGAAAGCATCACCTAACTTCACGGGATTTCTGTGTATATGCCCATACTATTGATATATTTGAAAGATTTTATAGATTTCATATAAATTTCTTTAAAAATAAGATTTGTTAATTTAATCCATATAATGATGGAATGATTGAAATCACCTTTTGGAAAAAAATATGTTTTTTTAGTATTATTGTTATTTGCGACTGAAAGTTTAAAATTCAACAAAGTAAAATTTGTAGCGTTGTGAATTGTTTAATTTTTTTAACAGAAAGAGTTTATACCAAAGTGAAGATCAGTCAAAATTCTTAAGATTAATAAGAAGGTAAAATTATCAAAAAAAGATGTTAAGTCTAGTAATGACGATTGAAATTGTAGCTACCATAGATCTGAATCAGATATTATTTTGTTGAAGAGATTCGTAATTTTGATTTTTAATTTTGAATTAAGAATTTTACTTGATGATTAAAAATTGATACAATTTCAAACAAATTCTACATTTTCCTTAAAAAATTGTATATGAATTACCTATGTCCTTTCAATTAGATTCTGTAAAATTTTAAATTATTAGATTCAACTTAGAATATTTTCGAATCTGAAAAAATATCCTCAACATGAGTCAATTTTAATTTGAATAAAGTTTCTAGCGTGGGAAGAATTAAAAATTATACAGCTTATAAACATACAAAATAGTTTTATACGTATATCTGTATTTCACATTAGGTTTATCTCACTTTAAAAAAATTTAATCAGAAAAACGTTCTCAAATTTGGACGCGCTGAAGTTCAAAAATTAATATTTTTTATATAGATATCTCAACTTCAAACTTTTCTAGTCCGGAATCTTAAAATATTTGGAATAAATGTGTTCAGTTTTGAAATTTTTCGAATAATTAGGTTTATGAATGAAGCTTCTTTAATATTAATAACTTGTTTGAATTAAAGATTAAAAATATGTTTTTATCCCAATGTATTACTTTTTTTAAATAAACAAAAGAAATGTACATTGAAGGGGAGACTCAATTTAAGTTATTATAATTAAGCACTGATAATATCAGAAATCATTGAATTTTCAATTTTTTGCGTTCTAGAAAATAAGCTTCCAATTTCAAACTGAACTTGCAATATAACTTGCAACTTGCAATATAACGGTTCTTGTTTAGAGACTTCGAAATGTTATGGTTGTCCGGTCATCCATATGAGATTCTTTAAAATCTTGATGTAATAAAACTGTAACATTTTCAACTTTGACGAAAATTCCTAAATGACAATGAATTCTCATCTGAAACGAATTTCTACGTTGAAAAAATGGATAATTAATCATGAAATTTTTGTTTATTTCAAATAAATCCCATAAGAGAACCTTTGTAAATTCGCATATTTAAAAAAGATTAAAATATTTCGAAACCCACTTTCGTAATAGATACAGTTCGCAATTTTAAGATTTAAAATTTTTTGACAAAACGTTTCCATTGTAAAATTTTTCGAATAATTGAGTTTATATATATAAAATGTAGTCTGTAAAATTAAAGAAAAACGGATCAGGTCGGGACTGGTCGGAGGTTTGGTTTGCAACCTGGCTTGAAATCTAAAAAGCGATTGCAGCCGATTCCCCTTTGCTCAAAAATTGCTCAAGGTTCAACATTTTTTCTGCAACGGGACTTTAGACAAAATGTACTGAAAATTATTGAAATTTTGAAATTGAACTTTTGTACCGCTTCCAATTTTCGCGTTTTTAGACAGGGTTGGCCTTTCGGGTTTTCGTGTCGGGTTGCGAACTCGAAACCATATCTGGTCCGAAGTCATATTGCAAACCACTAAATTTAAATGCATTTGAAATTGAAAAATGGTTTAAAATTAAAATTAGAAATATTTTTTGAATAATACTAATAATTAAAAAGTAATAACACGATACAAATATTGATTTTCTTTAGAAGACATGATAGCTACTGGCTCTTTTTTGCTTTTAAATACTGTGATTATTCCTTATGATATATTATAACGCCTAATATTGCCAGATAATATTGACTCTTTTTCCATTCATCCTGTTTTAAAATTCAAATAATTTTCTATTCTATAAACGTAACCCAAGTTCGACCATCGGATTATCTCACATACTGTAAATATTATCCCCGATATAAATATCCCGTTATGTTATTTTGACAGATTTTAATATGTCAATATTGAGCGCACAAAGTACAACAGTCTAGATTAATTGACTAGCAGTACTATGCGATGGGCTTACGCCGAAGACAATATCGGATTTGTAAGCTACTGAGTGGGCACAAATTGTGTCGTATTGATACATAAGCACGTGGTAGGATCGTTAGACCCTACAGCAGGAATCGTACTACATGTTATTGGTCTTGATACAGATGCAAATGCGGGCTAGTTGCCATAATAAGCCCCGATAACAGGGTGAGGAACACCCCTAAAGTTTCGTTGTCCTCTCCTGCATAGTGTATGCATTTACCAACTCCAGTCTCGGCTCTTTTGTTGAATGCAAACCCTTCCTCATAAACGTCAGATAAAATCATGTTACTTTCCCACTGTCTAACTCGACATGCATTATTATGCATTATTCAAGGTTCAATCTCGTCCGAATAAACTGGCTGCGAAACAAGATGACTCCTTTTAATGCCTTTCTTAAAAATTGAAGAGACATTTTGCAACTTTATAATACAGATATTACAAGCAGAGTCTAATTTTCGCTTACAAATCTACAAATTTCGACAAAGAATTGTTTGAGTGACGCCTCTCTCATAATAACTGACAAAATTAGATAGCAGTTTTTTGCTAATTGCATAGTAAGTGCTATGACAAGTTTTTTGACTAGCTTCCAACAAGATATGGACATAGATTTGCGAGGAAAACTTTTAAAATTTGTTAAATATAGCAATATCTTACCAGGTGCTTTTGTTTATTTTGACAAGTCTGGTAGCCGCGCCCTACTATGAAGTTCTTTGAAAGTTTACAAGCTTCAGAATTTTAAATGTAGAGATTAAGCAAAATGAAAGTGAATGAAATTGAATACTTACAAACTTCGAGGATTCTCATATCTGAATCTTAAAAGTTTGGAGGCTTTTGGAAATGTTAGGTTTTAGGAAAATGAATATTTTGAAAGTAGTTCTAAAGTAGCCGCCGTTTAATTGAATTGTAAAAATGGGTTATTTGAATTAAAAAATTTCCTCATTATCTTTTGAATAGGTACAAATTTTTTTTCAAATCTTAAGTAACTTTTTAATTTAAGGGCTTTTAATTCGGCTTTTAAGATTTGTTCATTTCAAAATTCAAATATATTTTCTCTAGTTATTCTTAATAAGGAAATATTTTTTAAATTATTAGCAAAAAAATAACTCTAAATGTTTATTATTTTTTTATGCTATATTATAGATATTGTAGAGACGGAAAACAACCGGTCATGACAAAAATACAATTCAGGCAACATCGAATAATTAAATATTTTTATGATCATAAGAAGATTGAATAATAAATAAATAATAAATATATGTACTAACTTTGTGGAACAATTTCATCCTTCTCCATTGTCCAGTAGTTTATAGACTTTGGGTAAGCCTCTGAGTGACACTCTAAAGTTATTTGTTGACCCTCTCGTGCTCCCACCAATTGATTTTGAATCCAGATCATTGGGGGAACTGCAAAATATCACATTTAATAGATATTTGTTCTAGCATTAATAATACCTTAATAATTTTCTCTCGTTAATTCTGTTTTTTGTTTTTATATAATTGAATACAATTAAATCGCAAGTTTTTAATTGGAGTATATTGAATTGCAGATTTATGAGAATAATGATATTTAGAATTATACGTACAATGAACAATCAGCATAATCCTCTTGCTTACAGAGGGAGGAATACCGTTCGATGCGATACACAAATACGACCCCATGTGCATCCGATTTACTTTTGTGATTTCGAAAAGAGGACCCTCCACACTCAGCGCTGCAATTGACAGATGTGCAGCGTTTAAATATTTATTAAAATTTGTATCGCTCTGACACTTTTAATGAAATTTTGTACAAAAACAAAATTCAAAAATGTCTTATCAGTGAATGTTTATTTGGTCTCTTTCATGTCTCAAAAGGGTGCTACTTAGTAAATATGTTGGGTAAATAGTGTCAACGAAACATCGAGTACTAACGAAGTACCCAACTTGAACATGGATCTGCATACACGGATACTGGCTACCAGATAGCTTTGATGACTTCTTGATTTACGTGATTTAATTTTAAAGGGAATTTATCGTACATGCAACAAATTTTAAAATAACTTGAGAACATAATTGAATTAATTAATTTAATTGTGCCTCTGTAATTTTATTAAATTTATCTGGTAATGAAACATACCTTCTCTTCCGTTTCCAAGAACAATTGTTTGGCCATCCTCTCT
>CAKNWT010072161.1:0-11739 GCA_932066315.1 Andricus coriarius | reverse complement strand
GGTAAAATTGTATCGAGTAAAATAATTCTCAAATGAAGAAATTTATCGGATTTTATGATTCAATAGAATTTCTATTTATATTCTCGGGAATTTCTAGAGGCATTGAATAAAAATGAAAGACGGATTTAAAAGGAACTTGAGCTAAACTTGGAAAATGTTATATCATTATACCAGAGTTACTTCATCAAAGTAAATAAATAAAGTTATTTTTTGAAATTTATTACTGCAATACAAATTTTTGTTGTGAATGTTTGGATTTTTGACTAAAAGATATATACTTTTTTTTAATGGTTATTAATACCATATTTTAATAGAAAATGTATGCAGATTAACTTAAAAAACAGACATTCTGTATTAAAGTTATTGGAAAAGAATAGTTTAAAAAATAATAATTTTTACGTATAGTACTTAAATCGCATTTAAACCTATCTATTTAAAATAGTTCGATTTTGAAAATGAAACAAATTAGAAATTTGAAATGCTTCGAAAAGATTCAAATTAAGACATTTTTTAAATGATAAATATTTCGAGATTATAAATATCCATTTTTGTACGTTTTTTAATTGTAAGGTTTTCAGATTTGTAAGGTTTTCAGATTTCAAATGTTCTGCATTACATCAAACAAAAAATTGAATTACAGAATAAAAATAAAAACTACTGTACACTTGTACAGAAAATAATGTTGAAAAAAGAGGATTCAATTTTTAATATTTGTTAGCTCTCAATTAGGTTACTTAAAAATAGATGTTTCTTATTCTCTATATTAAATTTCAAATCGAAAAGAATTTCAAAGTTATGTGTCATTAAAATTTGATATTTAGAAATTTAAACTAATTTAAATTCCAAATATTTTAAATTCGAATGTTTTGAAAATATAAATGAAAAAAGTGTAAATGGAGTGGTTTCAAATCTCCATCCTTGTTCAAACTAGTTGGCTAAGAAATTCAAGGACCTTCAAATATAGGCAATTTCAATCAAATGAAAATTCTTTAAATAATGATGAAAAAATGATTTTTTTCGCAACATATTTTATTTTTCTATCGAAATTGTAATCAATTCTAATTCAAAAGCCTCCAAACTTCGGAATTATAATAAAAAATTTAATCGCGCAACATTTAGTTGTACAATTTCGAAACTTGAAAATTGATAAACCTCTAAATTTGAAAAACTTACAATTAACAAGTAAATAAATTACAAGGTATTTGAATGAAGAATTAAAAATGCTTAAGCCCTCAAAATGTAAAACCTTCGAATTTAAAAGCGTTTTAAATTCAATTATAAATTTAAAAGCTTTCTAATAAATTGAAAACACTCGATACATTAGCAAACTTCCAGTTCCTAAAATGAAAATCCTAAATCAACAATAAATCCCAATTCCATCTCAGGCTCCTTTATTTTCAATTTAAAACTGATTTCTCGTAATTCGAGCAAGTTTTCCATAGGTTTTGAGTCTCGCAGGGGTAATCGATTAAGTTGTTTAACAACTAATGGGTGAACGCTATTTATCCCATTATTGGCACACCGGGGGTGGTTAAAAGAGGGCTCCAAGAGGCAAGAATTAGGGTGAGACGAGAGGTGGGGCGAGTGGGGCCTTAGCCGCTTGCACGGGCCCCTTTAGAATTTTCGACGGCTTCCAGTTTGGTCAAGTACAATAGCTTGGGTATTCTAAACTCGACGGGAGTGCCCTGGCCCTCGTTTGTGTTTGACTACTCGTGTAGAAGCTAGTGTGTTTGTAGAATATACGCCAGTATGTATATATCTATATACACACATGCGTGTTTGCACGACTATGTATGCATTTTCGTGGGCGCGTTTGCGATTCTTTGGGGGGTGGGGTGGGGGTTTAGGGCCTCATATATGTTTGTGTGATATCTGCTATGGCGCGCGTGCAGTCGTTGCCTGTATTTGCAGAGTCGAGAAGAGTGGGCCTATGGCCCAGGCATGGCGGCGGCTCTCTAACACGCGGAGCCTTGTGCCCAGAACTGCTGCATCGCATCTGCCCGTGACGGGTCCGCTATCTGTCACCTGTTGAAATTTTACAATCTGCCGTCCCAAACTTCCCCGATAGAGAATACAGACGCACGGACAGGACACGTGTACCTTTGTACATTATCCTAAAGAATGCCGCGGTCCAATCAAAAACTCCCTGTACGTCGAGGTTTCCACTTTTCCAAAAAAGATTACTCATATCTTATGAGGCGATAAAGTACAGTCTTTGAATTTGAATTTCCCGCCGTAGTGCACAATGCCACACTTAGAGATAACCTATACTTTTAAGCTCAGTGTGGCGCGAAGTTTGAATTGCAAGATTGTGGATTAAGATATTTGTTCAGTTCGAAAGATTTTTAAGTTGATAATTTTCCAATTTAGAGTAATCTCAATTTTAAAGTTGTACAATTTAAAAGTGTTAAAATTTGCACAAATAACTTTCAAATAGAGGATCTTATTATTCAAATTTCGCGCCAGAATGACTGGCGGCAAATTCAAATTCAAGAATCCTTAAAAACCTTCTTTGTGAATTCCTACTGTCTTATCTTAGCAATCTGTCTAATCTCGCTAGTTTAAACCTATTCTAAATATGAGAAGTGTTTCAAAAAATGTATTTTTTTATTTTTCAGACGCGTGCTCGTCGCGGTCAACGCCGAAACCGCGGCCGCCGACGGTGACGCAACGGCCGAACATCACATTCCACATGTACACATGCCCGCCGGATTATGCACAGTGGTACTGTCTAAATGGGGCCACATGCTTCACCGTGAAAATCGTCGAGTCCCTTCTGTACAACTGCCTGTAAGTACAACTTACAAACATTTCGGTCGCATAAAGCCTTTCTTATTGTGCTTCTTTTTTCCTTTTCTTTTTCTTGTCATTGCTCCTTATTCTTTATCGCGGTTGGCGAAACTACCACCTGCCGCATGCTTGGAGGCAGTTAACGCCACTGAGAGGAACAACAACATTGAGTCTTTTCATTAGGAACTGCGATCCCATTCCATGCACGAGCTGTAATCGCAGTTTTGCGGTGATCGCTGCTTTTTTTTTTACGCTGGTCTCCACGAACCCTGGCACGTGACACACGCAACTCGTCAGCTCGGATGTAAATTTCACCCCAGGAAATACAATTGGACTACATTCGAAACTTCTTCATCCTAATATTGAAATAAAGAATGAAATATTCAATTTAGATCAATTTGTTTTGGCAAAAGCGCTTTTACAACTCACAAAGAACATTTATGAATTTGAATTTTGCGCCAGAGTTGGTTGCACCACACTTGAAAATAACCTCTAATTGTGAGGTCAGTTTGGTGTAATATTGAATTAGCAAAATGTTATTTTCTCTTTAGGTAAAAGAACGACTCAAATTTGAGTAGAAAATGTATATATTTTTTTAAAGGTGGAATTGAATAATTTATCTTTTTTGCAAAATGGAATAATTTCCTTGATTTAAATGCAAACTATTTTATTGTTTATCGATCAGAAGGCCGTGGCATTTAATGAATGCTACTGATCACGAATCGTCGGCAACCTCGTGGTGGTCGGTGAATCGATAAGCGGGGTAAGTTGGCTGGAGGAGGGGGCAAGAACTGAGAAAGAGAGACCGTGAAACCGTAGCAGTGCAAAATCGGCCTCTTCGTCTTGACCGTGGAAATTCTTATATTTTTCTTACAAATCGAAACTATTCGAGCATCGAATGTAGAAAGCGGGATTAATTTTTGTGTGTGAGAGTTTACAATTAATTTCAGTTTTATAATTATTAGATATTACGGTTTTAATTGCTCTATCTTTAACAGGTTGGCATTTTACTTCACACCCAAATTTTGTGTTTGAAAATGATTTAACTTTCACGCCGAAACAATTTTGAATTTAGAGGTTATGCTTAAGCGTGGCATTGCGAATCCTGGCGCGAAATTCAAATGGCAAGATTTTCTTTTTTCGGTTTACTTCACTTCGGAACATAAATTGTGTTCAATCTTAGTCTTGTGATTGTCCATAAAACCGATTTAATCGTGGAGGCAACGATCGAACTCCTGGAAACGATTTGTACGTCGTTAATCGCAGATGACCAGAAACTTCTCGGTGGGTGGTTGATCGACACCGTGGGGGGATCGGATCGGGAAGTAGCGGTGAAAAATCAGCCTTGGCGTCTTAATCGTGGAAACAAGACCATAAGTTCGATCGAGGCGCAGTGAACTCACTTGGAGCGAGACGAAAAACCTGCGTCCCAGTCTTAAGCCGACAGATCGCGGTCGACAAAGCAAACACCGTGGGAAATAGGAAGCCTGAGCGAACACTGTACCCACCCCCCTCTAACCCCCCAGGGCCTTACCTTGTCTTGCCCCTCTTTTCTGTCACTCTTTGCACGTACCAGCAACGTGTGCCTCGATTAAAGCTTTTATTAACAACGATTGCTTCGTAGAAGGCAAATGAGTCCTTGAAAAGTGAAGAATGGATTTGAGACGAAAAAATAGGGGAACAAATTTCGGGAATGGGGGTTGGAATGAGCTAAGGAGGGTTATAACGGTTTTTATTTAAATAAAATACTACTAGACAGGTTTAAAATGAAAGAATATATTGCAATTTGAATTTCGCGCCAGCATGAGGACAATGTGGGGTTCGTGATGCAGAACTAATAATAGGTGGTAACACCGAGCCTAGTACAACTATACTGTGCCCTCTGTGTAGTACTAGACCCACTGTCGATGAGACACGAAATTCAATATGGCGCTTGGTATGTGGTTACTTATAATTAAGTATATGAGGGTAAAACAACTTCAAATGCTTAGCACTTATGTACGAAAGTAGTTTATGAACCTTTTCCAAATTCTATATGATAAATATTGATAAAAAAAGTTTCAAAAATATATTTGTTGTTGTTTACAAGATATAAGTGTGACTTTATACTCATTCCAAATATTTCTTTTTACTGAAATTCGTACCTCACTGACAGCGGGTCTAGTACTCGGCTCGGTGCTGCCACCAACGACTAGTTTTGCATCATGAAACTCGTTAGAGGTTATGTTTATATGTGGCGAATCGTACTTCTGGCGCAAAATTCAAATTGTAAGATTTTATTTCCTTGTTTTTAAAGCTGTCAGTGTTGTTTTTTAAATGAATAATTTGATATAAGTAGAATATTTCAAGCTCTATGTTAATTTCAAATAGATTTCTTCTTTTGTGAAAAATGTCTCTTTGTTATTTCTGAGTAATGTAAAGAAAAAGTGAACTTTTTGCGATTTTGTCGGGAAATCGGAATTTCTAGGGAATCTTGCTAATAAATCGTGGAGTTAATCTATTCGCAAAAATCATACCTGTCCAGTATTATGTGAGCTGGGGGTTCGTGACGTGGAGCACTTCTGAAGCGAGTTACGTGGCACCAACACGGAGAAATAGTCCCGAGGAGGTAGACATGGATGTGGTGCACGATCACTAGGTAGAATAAAGGAGGGATACAAATGTGCGGACACGAAAAGCTCCCGTAAATTCCAGAAAAAAGGGGGTCCCCCTCGGCTACCGGCGAACGTCGAGAACATTAGGAAGAAAGTCACGAGCCGAATTCTTCGGATTTTTCTTTGAAATATGACTGTTTAGGTAGAAATGAGGGCGATATGTCATACTTCTCATTTTATATTGTATTTCAAGAATTTCGATTCAGCTGGAATTCAAAGGTTTAAGCTGAATCGGGATTAGCTTGAATCGTTGGGTTTTCTTTATTTCAATTATAAAAATGTGAAATTTAGAGGATTTCGAAAGTTATAAAAATGGCTGTGTCTAGGCGTCCCGAAAAATTCGGAGAGTTGTAAAAGGGGATGGACTAGTGTCTCGAAAATTCGGGACGACTAGCCAAGCTTATGAAAAATATTTGACTAATCCCGAATTTCGGGACGACGAGACACTTCGTAAAAAATACCTTATTTAGATTCTTTTATTATTTAAAATAAGTCCATATTTTATTTTTTGAGAATATAAAACCTTAAACATTTAAAGATAACCCATCATTATAAAATTGCGAATATTGATTTTGGTAAATTTAAAATTGTAAATTTTGTAATGGTTTTCAAATTTTAGAATAATTTCATAATTTTTAGAGTAAAATTAACTGAAGATAGTAATGAAAAATGAGAGAAAAAATGTTTTTTTATCGTTTTTTGAAAAATTCTACGTTCTATCTATACAATAATTTGACATTTTTTAATTCCGAGAAGGCAGAACATTAATTATTTTTTTTTGTGGTTCATCTTTTTTAAGCTTTTCATCTCACTTCTGCAGAGCTTTCTGCTTTTATATAATCCAGTTTTACAACTTAATAAATTAAATTAATAACTTTCTAGAGGCATTTTCAGGTGAAAACACAAACCTTAAAAAGCCTTTAAATTTGCCATGTAAAAGCATATAAAGTTGTAAATGATCTAATTTGAAAGTGATTCCATTGAAATTTGCGTACATTTTGAATCAATTTAATTATTTCCAATTATAAATTTTTTACGTTATTATTTCAACTTGGAAAGGAAACCAAAAGAAGCTATTCAATTTCCTTGAAGATGGAATTTCTATAAAAATAATTTTTAATTGAAACCCCAGACTCTAAAATTGGAAAGCTTTTTAATATTAATAAACAAATTAATTTTTCAAATCTCTAAAAGTATAAAGCATTAAAGTAGCCTCCATCCAAAGTGGAAAATTTTTCAATGTGAAAATTGTCCAATTTCAAAGTTTTCTAATTTTTCACAAGCGTAGAAATTTTAAAATAAATGAAAAGCGAAATTTTGAAACTGATAATTTTGCAAAATTAGATACAAGATTCTGGGGAATAAGGATTGAAGTATTCTGATTGTCTACCGCACCTGGATAACCTGGAATTATCAGGGAATTTTTTTTTCAAGTCAGGAAAATGTTTCGAGAGAGGCGAGCTTATTCTTGTTTATTTTCAACATAAAATTGAATAACAATTATTCTTCTTTTGCAAAGGTAGCTTTATATTACTCTATTAAACTATTTTGTTGAAAATTCGCTTTTTTGTTGTTTGAAATCAATTTTTTTTAACTCAAATTTTAACTATGCCAGTTGAATATTCCATAATTTTAGTTAAAAATTCATTTTTTTGGTTGAACATTAATTTTTTGACTAAAAATTTAACTATACATTTTTTGTAGAAAAATGATCTGTTTTAGTTGAAAATTCGTCTTTTTTGGTTGAAATTAATCTTCTTGGTTTGGTTGCAAGTAAAACTACTTGGTTGAAAGTTAAACTCTTTGCTAAAAATTCATCTTTTTGGTTTAAAATTCAACAATTCCAGTTGAAGATTTATTATTTTAGTTGAAAATTGATCACTCAGCTTGAAAATACATATAACTATTTTTTTTAAATAAGAATTTAACTATTATATTGTAGGTTGAAAATTTATCTTTTTTAGTTTAAAATTCAACTATTTGGTAGAGAATGTGTCGTTTTTAGTTGAAAATTCAACTATTGCCTTGGAAATTCATGTATTTTGATAAAAAATCGACTTTTTGGGGAGAAAATTAATCTTCTTGTATAAAATTTCATCTTTTTGGTTGAAGCTTCAAGTATTGCAGTTTATTATTAATTATTTTATTTGACAATTTTTCTTTTCTAATGAAAATAAAACTACTTGGTAAGAAAATTAAATTCTTGTTAGAAATTCATCTTTTTGGTTGAAAATGCATCTATTCCAGTTTGAGATTCATAATTTTAGTTAGAAATTCATCTCTTTGGTTGAACATTAATTTTTTTTACTGAAAATTTAACTATTCAATTTTTGGTTGACAATTTATCTATTTTATTTGAAAATTCATGTATTTTGTTGAAAATTCGTCTCTTTTTGTAGAAAATTAATCCTCTTGTTTAAAAATTCATTTTTGTGGTTGAAAATTCATCTTTTCGGTTGAAAATAAAACTACTTGATTGAAAATTAAACTCTTTTATTAGAGATGCATCTTTCTGGTTTAGCATTATCTATTCCAGTTAAAGATTGACCATTTTAGTTGAAAATTCATCTCTTTAATTGAGTATTGTTTTTTTTTGTGTGGAAAATTATTGAAAATTTAACTATTTTTTTTTCTTTTACAACTGATCTTTTTTAGTAATGAATAATCATGTTTTTAGTATTATTTAATGTTTTAATTAATCGATGGTGCTAATTATATTTAAGAATATCATGTAATATATGATTTGTCAAAGCTTTCTAAATTAAAAATATTAATTGAATCCCTAGAAACTGAAAAAATATACCTGGAAAACCCCTGGAATTGTCCGGGTATTAGAAGGAACTTTATTTCCAATTATACGACTTTCATTCTGTTATTTCAACTTGAAAAGGAAAACAAAAGAAGCTATTAACTATCCGAAAAGATGAAATTTTCCGAAATTTGGAACGGTTCGATGATTTTCTTTTTGCTCTGGAAATTGTGGTGGTCGCGTAAGTCGTAAAACACGTCGAAGCACGCACGCAATTGTTCCCAAGGGTGCGTGGTGAATCGTAACGCGAACCCGCAGGAATAATTATCATTGTGCGGAGGGAGCAGGCAATGGGGAATAGGAAATAGGAATAGGGCCGGGGAGTATTTGTTCCTTAATCCTCCACCTTGCCGAGACGACACGTCCTCCAAAAGAATTTCAACCATCAAACTCCTCATAGAAACACGGCCATGAGAAAATCGAATCGCTTTCCAGGTCGTGAGAATAGTCCTGGGAAAATAGCGGGAGGTCGTCCAAGACACTTGTTTTTCAATTTTCACGAAAACTTTCGATGTGCAAGGTGGAATTGTCGGATCTAAGCAAAATCACGTTTTCGAGATTCCAACAGAACCGCAATTTCCCAAGAAAATTCCCACGAGAAGAATTAAATTCTTCGTCAATACAGAGATCACAGCAGTTCAGGAGTTCAATTTTAGGTAAAACAGGGAAGTTTCCCCGAAAAAGAGGATTTAAAAGGAATTTCAATTATTATTAAAAACTTTCTATATAATATGGGTATCTCGTGAATATTGAATGTTGTTCAATACATTCTTTAGCAAGTTTTCTAGGCATTTTTGTGTTTAAAATTCTTTTTTTTATAGCTTTAAAAATTTTGTTGAACACTTCAGCGCTTTCTACTGATAAAAATACACGAGAGAAAAATTCAAAAAGATCAAAGACTGGTCAATAGTTTTCAACCGAAATGATGAATCTCAACAGCAAAAAATTAATTTTTGACAAAGTTGTTCAACTTTCAAGCAAAATAGTTGAATTTTCAATTATAACTGATCAATTTTCAACCAAAAATGAAATAGTTAAATATATAAAATATATCAAATATATACAATATATTAATATATAAAATGAAATAGTTAACTTTTTTGAATTTAAAATTAATATCTTCTTGTTTGAAATATCAACTATCACATTCTTCATTGAGAATTCATCTTTTTGGTTGAATATTCAACTACTTGGTTAAAAGTTGAATCTCCAAATAAAACAAAAAAAAGAATTTTAACAAAGTAGTTCATCATTTTACATGAAAATGCATCATTTTAGTCAAAAATGTATCTTTCTTTTTTGACAGCAAAATCTTTTTTGGGCAAAAAGAATTAATTATTTTGCAAAAAAAATCTTATTTTCGCCTCGAAAATTCAACACATTGGTAAAAAATTTAACTATTTCCTTGAAAATTGATGTGTTATGTTGAATATTCTTATTTTTTTATAGAACTTTTTTTTTGCTAGAATGCAACTGTTTGATTGAATATTAATCAATTCCAGTTGAGGATTAAAGTATTCTGTTGCTAAAATCCAAATATTTTATATTTTGTATTAAAATCTTTTGCTTTAATTATCAATTATTACATTTTTCATTGACAGCCAATGTTTTTTGTATGAAAATTCAACTATTTGGCTAAAAGTTAAACTAATTTGTCAAACATTCATTTGTTTGGTTGAAGATTCATCATTTTTGTTGAAAATGTAACTATTTTGTTAGAAATTCGTCTTTTTGGCTTGAAAACTCAACAACTTGGTTGAAATTTATTTCTTTCTCTACTAAAAAGTATTGTTTGGTTGAAAGTTCAACTATTTTATTGAAAATTCATATATTTTTATTGAAAATTCAACTACTTGGGTAAAAGTTTAACTACTTTGTTAAAAATTATTTTTTTTGTTTGATGATTCATCTACTTAGTTGGAAATTTAAATATTTAGTTGAAAATTTGTCTTTTTTGTTACAAAATTCATCTTCTTGGTTAAAAATTCATTTTTTTAGTTGAAAATGAAACTATTTGTTTAAGAATTAATCTATTTTGTTGAAAATTCAATATCTTTACTTAAAATTTTAGAAATTTAAAGTGTTTTATCGTACCACATTAATTTTATTTAAAATAATTGATTCCCCTATTTTCGTGAAAAATCTCTTAGCTGTCGTCGATGACCTTCAAATCAACAAAATTAGCAAATAAATCGTGTAATAAATATTTGTAATCAGCATCGTCAAAAAGAATCTCTTTCAGAGCGTCTTGTTTCCCAATTTCTTTCATTTCTGTTTATGATTCTTGAAAAATGAATCGAAACTTTTTTTTTAAGTGGAAAAGGGGGAAAATTGTATCCAAATCTTGGATTTAAGGTGTTTTAAAGAGATTTGTTTAATTTAGGGAAAGAAGAGAGAAAAATAGAATTAGGAAAAAAGGGGACGGATTGTGATACTGGCAATAGAATCTTGGAAATTGTTTGAATAATATTATAATATTCGTCTTTTTGAAATTCAATTTAAATTTGGTTTAAAGTAAAGGTTAGGCTGTGAAAGATAAGTTTCATTTTAAATAATTAGTGTATAATCGAGAAATCGTGAGAATCTTGCTAATTATCGCGAATTAATAATTTCACCTTGGCATTGACGTCTAATTTATTTTTCTTTGCACTCATTTCTAGAGGATTTAGATTTTAAGTGGAAAATCGAATATCGATATTATAGAATCTACATATTTAATGTTATTTTTGTATTAGAATTCGCTTTTTAGTTTACCTTAGATATTCTATGTATTAATTTCGTATTATTTTTTTTTTATAGATGTGCTAATGGGTTCATTGGACAGAGGTGCGAGTTCAAAGATTTGGATGGTTCCTATTTGCGTAAGTATTAATTTAAATTTATTTAAGGAATAGAAAAAGATTAGAGGTTTACATTACATTTAACTGGTTGACTAAGGTAATCGTACAAAAAAATGTTTTAGACGATCATTGATTAAAATAGAGGATAAATATGAAAAAATATTCCATCAATGTATAATAAATTTTGAAAAACTACTGCTTGTTAATTCTAAAGAGAAAAAAAGAAATCTTATAATTTAAACACCACACTTAAACATTTTATAAGTTGAAAATGTTTAATCTTAAAAACCTTATCATTTAAAAGTTACCAATTTGAAATAGTGTAAAATTTCAAAAGATCGGAAATTAAATTGTTTTTATTTCGATGCGTATGAGTTTAAAAACTGATTCATTTTACAACAAGAGGGTGTCCCTCTTTACCCCACATGTCCTGCTTAGCCCCTTGTTAACAGGGTGTCTACCCTACCTGGAAAACCTGGAATTGTCATAAAAAAATGTATATAACTGGAAAAACCTGGAAATGTCAGGGAATTTTTGTTAAATTCAGGGAATTTTTTCGAGGGCGTGCTCAATTTTTTTCAATTGCAATATAAAATTGAATAAAAATGATTCGTCATTTGTAAAAGTAGCTTTATACTACTGTATT
>CAKNWT010072137.1:0-12516 GCA_932066315.1 Andricus coriarius | reverse complement strand
TTAAGCCGGAAGAATTTTTGTCTGAAAATATAAGTTTTGAATATTTCTCGTAAACGATGTAAGATAACAGAAAAGAGCTTGAGGCATTTTTATTATAACTTTTCTAGATATGCGAATTTTTATATTAATATTTGTTTGTATCCTTCGTTTTTTCGGGGTTTGCATGCAGGTACTATATTATTAAACTATGGTATGTTTTTTAAAGATGAATTGAGTGATTATTTAAAAAAATTTAATCTGTTCCAGTGTTTTGCATGAAGGAACTTTGGAATTTTTTCGTTAAAAATGTTAGGGGTGGATATTGGGAGTTGTTGGATATTATCATGGGGTTAGAAGTAATACTTTTGGATTTATAAAGGGGAATTGTGTGATTATTTCAAATTTAAACATTTGTATAGGGGTTTGCCGCTATTGAATATTATTATTATATTATATATTATTATATATCTATTATTATTATTATATTTATCATGTCACGCCGGCGCGCCGCCAGTTGCCGATCAAATTTAGCCTAAACGCAGCCGCCGATTCAACTGACGTCGGCGCATGCCTCTAATATTTTTGCGTAGGACTACTGATCAATTTTTTTACAGGAAAGAAATTCATGTTTTGATGTTAATATTTTCTTCATAAACTTACCCCAAAATATGCTTCTTCTAATAATAAACTCGCATTACCGGATGACACCGAATTGTTGTACGGTCTTTTTTGAGCTTCTAAATCGGTTATTTTGGTCGAATAAGGACACTTAACGTATAAATAAATTTTCATATCTCGAAGTCTATTCAATAATCTTCCATTGTTAATTAATTTAAGTATGGGTCAATTGAAATCCTAAACCCTAAAGTTAACAACAAAACTGTTTTGTTACCGGCTGACATAAAATCTCCGCGACTCTCCGCAATTAATTCTGAAGTTATAAGTTTATTGATCATATTATCTTGAGCTTTCCTTTAAAATATTTATATGTCGGCAAAAATGTGAAAAATATTTTAAGAAGACGTTACCGGACCAAATTTACTCATATTTTATCGCATTTATTTTAATACCGATTAAAGTGAAAATTCTTTGAAATCCCGGACACAATCCTACAATATTCCAGGGAAATGCCATTGTCATCTTTTGGATTGTCATCCATAAAGTGAACGTTTTCAGTTCGTTTCGCTGTCGCAAATGCGAGTGTGAGTAAAAAGCCTTTTTGATAAAAAATTTGCTTAATTGAATCTCTAGAGTCTCTCGTAAATTTTTTATTTCTAGTGCAAGCATGTGTGTGGGTCAGTTATATATAGAAGGCGCTTCTCGTGCGAGAAAAGCACGTGAGCGAGTAATACGC
The DNA here is from genome assembly GCA_932066315.1 of Andricus coriarius. Lineage (NCBI taxonomy): Eukaryota > Metazoa > Arthropoda > Insecta > Hymenoptera > Cynipidae > Andricus > Andricus coriarius. The sequence goes on along the minus strand of CAKNWT010072137.1, from coordinate 11,183 downwards.
GAGTCACCAACACAGGACATGACATCACAAATGACGAGAAATTGCTCGTTGGTTATATACGATAGATGTTGCGCTGACTACATATTGTGCTTACACGTGTACCCGCGCATGTCAAAACGTCAATCCGTGACGATTATAAATATGAAAGCTCAGCCAAAAAGCTCGCGGAATTTACCTGTCAGATTACATTGAACGCTTGCTTCTTTCAACCCTAACAGAATGAGTGACGAACCATTTTTTGGGGATGAATTGATCAATTGATCCATTCTGAAGTCTTATTTCTGGTCCATCAAAATATTGATGAGCTTTTACACTTGTTATCTAATTTGAGAGCGTTAAGAATATAATAGCTTAATTAAGTGGATCGAATTTGTATAACACTAAAAATGACAGGTAAAAATTGACGTGAGTACTGTTTTAAATGGAATCCATTAGGATTATAATCTACTGAAAGTGTATACAAATTTTCGATTTTTTTGAAAGAATAATATGGTATTGGAACCAGTGATGTTTTTTTTGATTCATTAGGATTTTTTATACAATAAACCTATACCCCCGCCCCCCTTCCCATCAATTGATACAAGAAAAATTTTATTTCATTACTTACAAGGACGATGATCGATTAGGAAGTTTTAAAAATCATATTATTTAAATAATTCGGGGCGCCTTTATATTCATATTTAATTCAATATTGCAGGTTATATCAAAATTTGTTATTTAAGAGAAATAATCCAGCCTGACTGTCATACCTAGTAATTTTTAATTTCTTGATATTTCGACCCTCAAAATTTCTTAAATAATTTAGGTGCATCCGAATTTTAATTTTTGAAATTATTTGGGGTCCTTTGAGAACTTTCAATTTTTTAATTTTTTTAATAATTAAATGTAATATTAACCGAAGCAATAAGAGCATTATTATTCATGAAGTTGTACTCTTGAATAAAAACGATGTGCTATTCGTAGTTACGTTTTTCACTATTTACTTTGTGAATTAATTCTTTCTGTACGGAGAAAAATGGAAGTGAAAAATTGGGTCTTCAATGCTGGTAGGCAAGGTAGTCAATACTGAAATGGCGTTGTGCAAAAAATTAGAATTTATTGATTTAAGTATAATCGCGATATTAACTTATGTTGACACCTAGATTACAGTTCGTCGACGGCCTGACAACTCTGGTGCACTCTACGGAGTCCAGTATAGAACAGGAATCAGTCCTATACGCGTAACAGTAAATAATGATCGGCCAACAGCTTTCGAAATAAAATTTGGAAGCCTTTTAAGGATTTTAAGAGGTCCTAAGATGATAAAAAAAAGGTATTGTCTAAACGTCCGGACACTGTTACGCCCCCTTCCCTTTTCCAGCTCCCCTTCCCTTGACAGGTCCGTACGTTCAGACTCGACCGTGCTATAAACATACATAAGCGTACGGACCGTCCGGATGTTTAGACTCGGGCTAAAAAAAATCTTAAGATTGCTAGGAAAATTTAAAATAATGTTATATTTTGAAATTTGTTTGAAAATATTTTTAAAAATATTGATGGATAAATACAATTTTATTATTTTATTAAGATTCATAGGAATATTTAAAATGATTTTTTATTCTGAAAAGTTAATTTGAAAAGAATATATAAAAATATTTCAACAAATTTTCAAAATTGTCAAGAAAGAATCTGCAAGATTTTAAAGTAATTTCTATCATTTTGCATGAATTAAAAAAAAATTAAGAAAAATTTAAATAATTTTTTGAGAAATCTTGTGAACATTTCAAAAATAATTAAAATTTGAGAAGATACCCAAAAAGTTTAAACCAAAATGTAAATTTTTGAAGATTTAAAAATAAAATTTTGAAGATTTTAAGGATGTTGAGAGACTTCAAGATAATGAATTAATTTTTTAAGATAGCTGGGAAAATTTCAAATGATTTTTATTATAATTTTGAAAATGTAAATCTTTGTTGATTCATTCTTCAACTTAGAGTATTTCAAAATGCTAGACTGGATTTATATTTTTTTACATCTCTGAACTGTACAACTTACAAAAGTTAAAATTGGTTTATTTTGCAGTTTAACGGCATTTAATTTAAAATTGTTACAACTGAAAAGTGTTAAAAGCTTCCATTTCATAGTGCAAATTATTAAAAATTTGAATTAAAAAATGGTATGCTTTAGTTTGAAAAAATTTAAATTAAAAAGAGTTTCACTTTTAGTGTTTTAATTTGCAGTTCAGTTTTTATAAATACAAATGAAAAAATTTTAGCTTCAAGAATTCGAATCTTTTAACTTCCGTAAAAAATTGTTGTGAACCGGGAAATGATCGGGATTTTTTTCCTTGATTAAAACGGCCACCCTGTAGACGCATATACACAAAACAGTAATTTATAAATAGAAATATTCGATAACTACTTGTTGCATTATCTTTATTTGGAAATTCGTCTATGCAGCATTTTCAAAATATTTTCCTTAAGCGCATGTGATACTTCAATCGGGTTCAGTTCCCCGGGTTTTTGTCCACGAAACTTAAAATTTGTAAAAACTGAATTCGGAGATGCTATAAAATAGAATAACGGACGTCCCTGAACTCTTTTTTTAAGGGATAATAGCAAAAAAAAATATATTCTGCTAAATAAAATTTTTCTGTGTATGCACTATTTGGGGGTTAGCTTAGTTCCGGGACATTAGTTACTATGTTTTATTACTTGTCCTAAGTTTTCGACCAAAAATATTGTGTAGTTTGGAAGTAAAGCTGCGGGGAGAATTGTAACACACATAACCTCAAAATACACACATATTAATCAAATTTAGCAAAATGATTTTTTTTTAAATTATTCCACAATAGAAGAGTTCAGGGACGTCCGTTAGCATGTTCGCTATCATTCCCCAAATTTTTAAGGAAAAATCTTTATTATTGTAGGAAAGAAGCCGGGGGAACCTAACACTGCTAAAATCGATCATTGTTTATGTATCACATGCCCTTAAGATTTTATTTTGAACTCTCCTAATGTACGGCAAACATTATCAGTTGTATATATCAAACCAAATATAGTTTTGATGGATGTGGTATCAATCTAGCGGATAAGTCTAACCCAATTTGTCAAGTGACAATAGCCCTCGTAATAGTTCAGAATGTATGTGTGATAGATAATAGATGCACATTTCAATACACATAAGCATAGTGAATGAACTCACTCATGTAGAATAAAACTTTGAAGACTTATACACTATAAACGATTAATCTCCTAGAAACACAGACTTTGAATAATAAATTATTATATTGATAATTTTTCATTATTTTTAGAGAAAATCCCGATATTTTGAATGAATTTATTATTACTGAATGCTCTCTGTTCCCAATTCCTAATTTCATATAAAACAAAAAAGATACCGTTTTATGATTAATCTCAAGCAATTTTCTTAAAAATATGCTGATTCGCTGAAAATAGAAAAAAATTTGACTCATAATGTTCTCTGACATGACTCTCTAGAGTCAGATGAATATAGATTTGACTTCAAAGCAGCAGAAAATATAAAGCGATTTCACCTGATTTTATTCAGAGAGAAGATTAAATAAAGCTTCCTTCTTGTTCTTGTTTCTTTCATGAAAAATTTCCATTTTTATTTGATTTTTATTAGTCAATATGTTACAAATGATACTATATTGATCGATATCGTTAAATAAATAAGGTATCATCACTTTCAAATTTCTGAAAAGGCAATTTAAATTCTGTGGAAAAATTTAAATAACTTAAAATGCAGATTACTTTTCTTCTGAAAATGATGAGCTTGTGTATTAATTTCGACACAAAATTGAAATTATCTGAATAAATGAACATCTCCGAAATTGCAGAATAGAGCACTGATTATATAATCAATTTTCATTTGAAGTCGATTAAAAGTGAAGCAATGGCTGATGCGGGGATGTGGGTAAATACGTTTCGTTTGCACGGGAGATAAAGTGATTATTCCTCGAATTGTGCAATCATTTTCAAATTGACGGAGTTAAAAAATATTTCTATTATTGCTAACGGAAACAAATGAAGAAATAAGCAAATCAATCTAGAATTGGTAATAATAATTAATTAGGGGAGACCACCCTACAGTAGATAATGATCCTACCGTAGATACTAATTAATTAAAAATATTAATGGATATTAAATAAATAATTTAATGTAATTGATAGTAAAGACACGATACGTTTTAATATATTAAAATTATAATTGATTATTTTACTAATTTTTTTGCTTATTATTGTATTTAATTAGACATTATTTACTGTAGGATCATTATCTACTGTAGGGTGGTATCCCCTAAACTTAAAACTAAAAAGCTATCAAATTCGTACCTTATCGAATAAGTTTTTGAAATTTTAAAAATTATATTGGCGTCTAAAATTAGTATTCCATTCTTGACCGGTTAAACGTTTAAATGATTCGAATAATTTCTACGTTTAAATGTTTAGAAATTTAACGTATGTAGAAAAGTTCATTCGGTTAAACTTTCCATCGTTTTCGACTTCATTTTTTTTTAACAAATGTTTATTTAAACTATTATTCTTTAGACTATAAATGATCAAATTTTTTATTTATTAATCTTTTTAGTTCAAAATTGAACGTTTCCATTTTAGGTTCAAAATCTATCTTTTTTATTTAAAAATTTGAACTACTTGGTTTAAAGTTGAACTAGTTTATGAAAATTTTTGTTTTTTTTTCGTTGAAAAGTCATCATTTTAGTTAAAAAATGGAAATCTTATCTCTTTGGCTGAAAATTTAACTATACATTGTTCAAAATTCGTTTTTTCTGTTGAATTCAACAGTCAGAATGCAACTGTTTGATTAAAATTAATCGATTTTCGTTGAAGTGCTTACTATTTTGTTATTTTTTTTTAATACAAAAAAATTGTTTAGTTAAACAATCAACTATTAGGTTAAAAATTTATATATTTTGTTGAAAAGTTGGCTTTTTTGGTAGAAAATTAATCTTCTTGGTTGAAAAATCATCGCTTTATTTGAAAATTGAACTATTTGGTTAAAAATTCATCTATTTTGTTGAAAGTGCAATATGTGTACTGGGAATTTAGGGAATTAAAGCGTTACAAATTGAATTTTATATAGTATCCACATTAGTTTTATTTACAAGAGTTTGCTCCTCTATTTTCGTGAAAAATCTCCTTATTTTTCCTGTTTTTAGAGCATTTTGGCCTGCGAAACCTGTCATTGACATCAGTCAAAAAAAAAAAATTTTATCCTTCTTGTAAGTGGGGAGGGAGGTCGCCATACAAAAGGTGTATAGTCCAAAATTTAAAACATTTTAAGCCCTGCTTGAGTTAGTTCCAAATTATATCTTTTGGTTTGAATATTAACATGAGAATCTGAACTACGTGAAGTTAGCCAAAATAAAAAAAAAAGAAATTGAAATCGATGGAAAATGTAACATCCACTTTTAATTACTAAATATTTTCAAAGCTTTTAAATTTGATATATATTTAAATTGGAATGCCTTCCAGCTCTGTATATATTTTGGAATTCAAATGTTTCTCAAATTTATTTCCTTCTTTAAATAAGATGTATTCAAATTTGACGACTTTTGAATTTATAGGTTTCCATTTAAATAAAATATACAATTTTATCATTATCGAGCTAAAGAGAAATTTCATTATCAGTAAAAATATTTATTTGATTCAGTGGCGCACTACTAGCTATTTGAATAAGTGAGATTGCTTTGTAAATTACTGATTCTTAGAAAGTAATGCATTATAATTTGCAAGTAAACAATAAATATATATGAAGTTTAATGTCAAGTTTAACTAGTTAAATATTGAAAATTGTAATTATATATAATAATCTTCAAATGCATTCATTCACTTTGTACACGTTGAAATTTATAACTTTAATATTTAAGAGTTTTCATTTGTAACTCTTGAAAATTTTCGAATTTTGAATTGTAAATCTTTAAAATTGAAAATCTTTTAATTTTGATAATTTACAGTTAAAAGCTATGAAATTTTTAAGTTTCACAATTAAAAATTCTATAATATGGTGGATTTTCATTCACAATTTCTACAATTTGGAAGATTTAGAATTAAAAACTTGACTTTTGATATTCCAAAGCATCAATATGTAATAATTTTTATTAATTTATGCATCTTTAAAATTAAAAAGTTTTCAATTGTAATCTTCAAAATTTTAGATCGTTGAATTGTAAATCTTTAAAATGAAAGTTAGAATATTTAGAATTGAAAACTTGTTGCTGGATTTCCAAAATCATCAAAATCTAAGAAGTTTTATTAATTTATACTTCTTCAAAATTAAAGAGTTTTCAATTGTATATCTTTAACATTAAAGAACTTTCAATCTTCAAACTTCAATTATTCCGAAAAAATATTTCAAATTGCACACCCATAAAATATAAATCTTGAAAATTAAATTATTTATAATTCTATGTTTTCAAAATTCAAGAATTTTTAATTGTAACACGTTGAATTGTAAATCTTTAAAATGGAAAACTTTTATTTTAACAAATTATAATTAAAAATTATGCAAATTTTAAGATTTACAATTAAAAATTCTAATATTTTGACGATTTACATTAGAAATTAATAGTTTGGAAGATTATAATTTAAAACTTGACTTTTGATCTTCAAAATCATCAAAATTTAAACATTTTTACTTATACATCTTCAAAATTAAAGAGTTTTTAATGTTGAAAATTTACAAATAAAAAATATTCAAGTTTTGAGTTTTACAATAAAAAAAGCTGTAATTATGATGATTTAAATTCAAAATTTCTTCAATTTGGAAGATTTAGAATTGGAGATTTGAGTTTTGATCTACAAAATCATCCAAATTTAATAATTCTTATTTATACATTTTTAAAATTGAAGAGTTTTCAATTGTAAATCTTCAAAATTATTGTACTATTTAAAAACATTTAAAACTGCATCGTTTTTAATTATACGCAATAAAAATTAAAGGATATTCAATTGCTAATCTTATATATTTAAATTAAAGTTACAGAGTACTCAAAGCCGATTAAAATTAAAACTAAAATTAAAATTGTATGAAAGCCGATGTAGATATTTTAATAATTATTTGAATTTATGATTATCATTTAAATTATACAGTACTCTAAATTGAAGCATATATTTTAATTTGATAATTACGAAATCAAAACAAGAAACGTATAATAAGCGCGCTTAGCGCCCTATTTTTGTTCGTTGTTCAAAATTTGAATTATCTAACTATATGACGATAATTTTATGAATTACCATATATTGTATGAAAACACTTGTGTATAGCAACATTAAAATTTCTGAGGTGAACTGCTAAGTTGGCTAAGACGTTCTCGACATAGCACTTAATTTCCTCCTCGTTATGAAGAGCCAAGATAGTCGAAAGTGGCAAAGCGAAAAACTGAGTGCCCTGGGCGTTAAAAATGCATACCAGAATGTGGAAAAGCTTCGACCCTTTTCACTTTTTTCTATATGCCGATATCGGAATTCGATTCTTCATTAATGCCTATCTTGCATATGCGAAGCATATCAATCCTTCAGAATTCAAAATTCAAAATCCTTCAGAATGAACAAAGCCTTATTTTAGTTGCATCAACATTCCGGCAATAAAGGAAAAAAAATGTATATATAATTTTTTTATCCTTATGCCACTATGGCTTTTCAAATTTATATTGCACGTTTATTCCAGTATTTTTAATTGAAAATATTGAAACAGTTATCATTGATATTAAAATATTTGAACTTTTCAATAAATATAAAATCATTTTTATTTTGTTTCAAATCTGATAATTTTATTGTAAATAAATTTCTGGCTCTGGGGAAAAATGACTAAACTTTATAAAACGTACATCTCAGTCATGCTGCAACTTCTCAAATCTCAATGAATAATATAAAGTTAAGGCACGTTTTTTTATTTTCCAACAAAATCTTCTAATTATCATTTGCTATTAATTACCTACGAATAATGTTAGCGAATAATACAAAATAGCTCTATTTCATAAGAAAAATCGAGAAGAATATTTCATTTCATATTCAAAAATACATTTTCATAAAAATAATATATACCGGCTGAACACTAAATAATATTTTTTTCAGTTTTTCCGGTAATAAATGTATATAACCTTGCTACGTGTATAATAGTCACTCTAAATTCAAATTGAGAATTGTGAGCTATTTGATCCAAAAGGAAAATTTTCTTTTCAATTTTATTAACGTACTCTGGAATTTAATAATTTAAAAAAAAGATCTTAGAATATAATTGAGAATTTTATTTTAAATGCAGCATTTTAAATATTAATAACAGTATTGAAGAGGGATCAAAGTCAGAATGAATATGTAGATGATTTTGATAGGCGTTTAGATAGATAAATTACATCACTGATGATCGAGTTTCGGCTGACTATGAAAGCCCGTATCTACTGGAGTGATTTAGCCACTATAGGAAATTTAATGAGAAGCGTTTAGACATAGAATGTAGAGATAGTTAAATTTCAGGTTTCTAATCGACTTAATGGGATCACGGAAATAATAGAGCAAATATACGTAATAATTATATTAAATAATTATTAATTATTAATAGTGAAAATAGATACATCAAAATTGATGAAAATGTTACATATAATGTAAACATTTTATATTTTGCGATTTCGAATGAAATTATTTTGTTCTAGAAGCTGCATTTATGGGAAACACCGAATTTAGTACGTCGTGGACCTTCACTATCAGAAAAAATGGTCGTTTACTTCATATACAATATACGTATGCAAATGACTTGTCACACATCAGGGTGGCCGTAGATCAGGGAAATTCTATAAATCAGGCAGTCAGGGACTTTTGAACAAAAAATCTTGCAAAAGTCAGGAAATTTCTATAACGGGACTTTAAATAATTGTCAAGAAGAATAAATTTGAAAATTTAATTTAAAATTGTTTTATTTTGCTTATAAAATATTCAATGTTAAAAATATTACAAGATTGAGATTCTAGTCTTTAAACATTATTGGTCAGAGATAATGAAAAATTGGTCTGGGAAAAGTTATGGAATTTTGAAAATGAAGTTTGCGGCCACCCTGATATAATATTCTTGTTAGTAATTTATTTGCCTTGTGTTTCTATTTCTGTTTTTTTTTCAGTTGATTTTGCCTGACGATTATATTTTTAGTTAAAAATGTTATTATTTCGTTGCGAATTCAACTGTGAAGACCTAAATATTTGTCTTGTCTGAAAACACATGGCCAGTTAAGGCCCAATTTCTCCTTAAGGCCGTACCTCTGCAGAACTTGTTTAGGGTCCTTCGTCCTGAGCGTTTGCCTTGACATTTTCTTTCAAATTTTCCAAAAAAATACGTATATCTTAAAATTAATATTTCATTTGAAATTCTTTGCTACGCCCGTTTTGTAATTGAGACTTTTGAAATATATAGATAATTTTAATTAAAATCCGGAATATTTATTGTTCCTACAGATCAGAAGTGGCATTGCCCACACGCGTTTTATACCGCGACGGTCTATGTACAGTGAAAATAGAAATGGAGTGGTATTCAATTATTTTCTGTGAGGTGTGTGAATTGTGACAATGGATAGAGGTGCACAATCTAGACGTCGATCACGATCTACTCGATCGCGTCATCGTAAAGTTCCAGCTCCAGGCGAAATATTATGAGGAGCAGAGATTCGGGTATCGCAAGACTTGCGGACGTTTTGACCGGAATCGTCAGTTCGGGTTCAAGGTGACCAAACAACAACCTTTTCCTTAATGGAAAACTGTTCCTGGAGTTCGATTCAGGGACGAAAAATCTATCAGCATCTGAATGGATAGAGAAAATCAATGATTGTGGTCTGGTGTACGATTGGGATGATAAGGTAAAACTTTATTTGTCTGGCTCTAAATTAAGGAGTAACGCTAAACTGTAATATGATGGACTGACGCATTCCTTTTTGAACTGGGAGTTATTTTCGCATGCATTAATAAAACAATTTCCTGGAGAGTAGAGTTTTGGTCGATTGTTTAATGATACAGCCGCTTACAAAAGTAGGCCCGGACAGGATCTTCAAGAGTATTGTTTTACTAAATTGCGTAAAATTAACTAATTAAAATGAAATATTCCTGAAAATCAAGTAGTCGATCTTATTGCACATGATATTCATGAAGAGGCCATTCGAACTGCGATAAGTAACAGCCAAAATAGGCACGATAAACGAACTTAATAAAATGCCCTGTAAAAACAGAGAAAATAGAGAGAGCAAAGAATCAAAAGGTCTAAGTGATTCGAAAGATTTTAAACCAACCGGTCCAGAAAACCGCGATGTAAAAATGCTAGCTTGTCACACCAGCAAGAAGCCGGTTCATTTCAAGCGCAATTGACCAGACGTAGTAGATAGAAAGCCCCGTACTTCTGATACTGATAAATGTGGCAAATCTTCTGTAACATGTTCATATTGTAAAAAAACCGGTCATTGAGAAGAAAAATGTTACAAGAAACGCGATGAACGAGCAACAGCAAAAAAAAGATGACTAGAGCTTGCACCTCGGGCGTTAGCGGTCCATCAGGTTCAAATTTCGAAAATTAAAAAACCATATCGCGTATGTATTAGGAATGGCGTAGAGAAGAATTGTATGGTCGATTTAGGAAGCGAATGTTCGTTAATTAAGGAGAAAATTGCTCGCGAAATGCATCTTGAATCTGAAAAGACCGATCACGCTATGGTGGCGTTTAATAATTCAGTATACTATCCGAGCGACGGCCCTAAAGAAAGATCTGCTTGCGAGAGTCTTACATGTAGACTATTGTAGTCGAAATCCTATCGAATGTTTGCCTGTTAATATCACTTCATGCGAAAAGATAAAGGTCGCTCAGTTGCAGGACGATGACATTAGAATAATCAGAGATATACTCGCATTAGGCAACATTCAGTCTAATGTAAAACAATACTTTGATCAATATGATGTGACAGGGGTAGTAGTTTTCCGTGAAACAGAAACAGCGAATAAGTGGCTTGATCCGCGTGCAGCTCGATGGAATATCATTAAGATGTGCCATGATGATCAAGGTCACTTTGCTTTAGAGAAAACTATTGAAAAAATTAAAGAAAATTACTGGTTTAAGGGAATGTGGAAATTCGTGGCCAAGTATGTAAATGCATTCTTAAACTGCTATACAACAAATCTACGGCCGAAAAAAA
>CAKNWT010071283.1:0-13687 GCA_932066315.1 Andricus coriarius | reverse complement strand
TTGGTTTTGCCCATGTTAATTTCATAAGAACTTAAAAGACGATGGGCCACCTCTAAATATTGTTTAAAATCACAAAAAAAGAAAATCTGGCTTCTACAAGCGCGTAAGCTACCATTATTTGCCCTTCACACCTAAGAAACTCACAAGTGTTTTTTTTCTGGTCACCCTACTGTACTCTTTGTTATTCCAAATTCAATAGACCAATAGCTTATAATCTAAAAGGGTGTTTGTATCATTTCGAGACGAAGAAAAGTTGCTTTAATTGTTTCGTTATTTGTCTTATTGTCCCTGCTTAAAGTATCTTTAATTAATGTCTTCAATATTTAACCAGCTTTGAATTTAAATTTGAGTTGAGCACATGGCGAATTAACTGAACAGGTTTAAAGTTAATTAGCGCTCAATATTTTACGCATGTAATAACAATATTTATTGCACTTTAGGTTTAATCTATTTACATATAATCAGTAGTTGAAGGAAGAATTAATTTGGCTTTAATTGGCACGATGACTTGAGAAGAAAGTCACACCTGGAGATTCACGATACACGCGCTCAGAAAAAACAACAGTTTCTTCTTGAAAAATCAATGCTTGAGACGGAGGTTTGAGTGTGCGCAGACTTCCCGCTCATTTCATCGTGAGATCGCATAGTAGCGGCAAATTTTAAAATAAAATTTGAACATTATGCCTGGATACGACAGGCTTGATGCAGTATGAAGGAAAAATCTCATAGTATATCTACAAACATAATTTAGACAAAATGTTGTAGACTTTAAGTTGATAAAGGAGTCACTGGGGCGTAAGCGTCAAAAACTACCCTTTATAGGGGCATGCATATTATATTTGGAATTTTGAAGACTTTATACGCCATTCTTTGGCAATTTCCCTGGCAAAAAATTATTATATCTACCAAAATTAACATTAATTAATCATTTTTATAATCTTGGGACAGTTTAAGGCCCCAGGACCACGGTTTAAAATTATTTTAAAAAGAAAAGAAAAATATGCGTTTTTATCTCACCAAACAGAACAAGTTAAGGGGGTTCTAGATGGACTGCTCTACTGGAAAGACAAACAAGCAAGCAGATATATCCTTCAAAGGATTTGACACTTCTGCTTTTTAACAGTCCAAATTGATATGATCCAGCGTAAGCCACCCCTGTATAATTGAACGGTTTTGCTTCTGATACGCGGACATTTGGAAATTGGTCCATTAACTGGGTTGGAGTTTGAACACGGAATCGGGTACATTTTACACAGTTGTGCGACCCTGTTGATCAAACTCTTGACTCCGATGATTCAGTATTTCCTGAAAACTCTGCTTAGACTAAGTTGTTGACCTGCATGAAGAGCCTCCAGAATAGTCTGTAAAACAATAAGATAGAATAGGCACTCCTCTTTTGTCAGGATTATGGGATGTTTCTCGTCGCAAATTAATAATGAGTTTTGAAGGCGTTTCCCAAATCTCATAATCCCGTTTCCGTCAAAGAAGGAACAAAGTTTCACGAGAGGGCTTTTCTGAGAAATTGATTGACCACCGTTTAAATCTGCTAACTCGTCCTCAAAATTCCTGGATTGAGAAGTTTTTAAGTAATAATCGAGGCTTCGTTTCAGCTCATCAGTTGTCAGATGGAGTTCCATATTTTCAGGTTTGGGAGAGCAAAAATTACCAAACCGAAAGCAGTCGGCAGTTACTTTGACCAGTTTGTGTAATGAGGAACATCAGTCTGGAAGACCATGAAAATTCGTTTGATGAATTATGTTCAACCTCATCACTGATTTTGTGTCTACAAATTTTGGACCAGCTTCAAGGTCAACGTCCATAGGTAAACTCATGTTAGATTTCCTAGTTGATTTAGGGAACGCCCAAGAGGCAACCGAACGACATCGACTTTTGCTGTCTCTGTAGTGCTGCTGGTTGAAGATACGCCCATAATATTTTTATTCTTTATTCAAGAAGATTGGTTTAGAAATTTCTTCCAATTCCCAGAAGATTCTCAAGTATTGGTTCAGGGAGTCCTTGTCTACTACATTAAGCACGGAAGCGCCTTCAGAGGATTGAGAAACAGGCCAATTCCGCTTATGCAGTCAACATTCTTTTGGCGATAATAAGGTGGATCAATAAGCTCAAGACCTTGTAAATGTGGCTAATCTTTGAACTAATTTTTTTTCAGTGAGCGTATATGAATTAAAGATTTTATAACTAGGGTATGAATTAAAAATTTAAAGATCAGACAGACTTAGCCAAAGCGCTGCCAAAAATCAGGCCTAAAACTTTATGAACCAAGGAAAGAATTCTCCATACGTGTGAGATAGTCGTCATGTCTATTATTTTTTATTCTGAGTTGCTGAGCTGCTTGTTCTGTGATAAATGTGCGTTCAGCACTTATGTCAAAGAAAGCTTTAATCACGATACAATTTGCGTTATTGGAAACAAGTCTGATATAAGCAGTGGGGAATAAGCCCTTTGCACTATCATGTTATTAAGTGGTTAGGTTTTTAACTGAGGACCAGTTACTACAAACCGTGTGGACACCGCCTGCCGAGTGTGGTTGCGTAGTGCTCACGGGTTTCATAGCCAGATCACCATTGTGTTGCTTACTATCATACACACGAAGAATTGTTCAGAAGAGGGGCAATCATTTGAATTATGATACTCGTGTAGAAGACACCAGTACGAGGTGGATAGAAACACTTTTGAAGTCCTAATATTGATAAATGATGACCAAGTTGGCAAAGTATTACATACGAAATTAGAGTTGGAACATTCATGTTAAAGATAACAATGCTATTACGTGAATTATTTTAGCCATTGATTATATATTTTACACCTTATAACATGTTGCAATTCTATTCAGATGTTACTCTTCTGGTACAAAGTGCATATCCACATTGTAAGCTTCTCCGATCAGTTGTTGAATGATATTGTGTATACATTCATAGAACAATAATCCCAAACTGTTATTAAAAAATAGTTTGTTATTTAAACAGTGATCACTTTTAATATATTATAAACTTTAAACGAGCTCCAAACTAACTACATGAATAATATTATTTGTTTATGTTGGTAAAAGGCATAGACTTGATTATTTATTAAAAAGTTGTTTGCTTAATAGGACTTACTTGTGTGTAATCGCAACCTAGAAGTAGAAACAGTACCTTGATACCCAAGCATAACCTATCAAGAATGTATTCATCTGGTGCTGAATGATATTTCGCATACAAACACTTAAACTATATTTTCTATGCCAATTAAGAAATTAATCAAACGCCAAGGATTTGATGAACCGAAGCAACCAGTGAATGAATATTAAAAGCAACTTATTGGTAACAAGCCTGATTATGAAAGGTCCTGCAAGATGGAATTATAACATTTTCATATCGATATGGAAAACTTTGCCATAATTTAGTGCTTGTTTCGTGCTAGTTTATTCTACAGAGAAAAACCTGTTGTACCCGGTAATGTCGGTCAAAAACATGTAGCAATGCTAGCTTCAGCTGATGCCACAACTCCTGTATGCGAAACTCGGAAATTATTACTGATAACAAATTTTCCTTTGCACAGGAATTTGGTGCTAATTAAGTGCTCTGGATTTTTGCTATGCACAAAATCCGGGAACTTTTTTTTTACCAAAAATGAGTAGTAATGATGGCTTCAGCTGACTCCGGTATGTGGAACTCTGGAACTATTAGTGATATCAAATTCTCCTTTGCGAAAGAATTTAGTGCTAATTAAGTGAGTGCTCTGGATGTGTGCCATGCACGTAATCCGGGCACTTTTTTACCAAAAATGTGTAGTAAAGCTGGCTTTACGTGACTCTGGTACGTAAAACTCGGAAACTATTAGTGGTATCAAATTCTCCTTTGTGCAGGAAGTTAGTGCTTATTTGGTGCTAATGTATTCCGTAAAAACTAAATTGTGTACCCAATAATTTTAGTCAAAAACATGCAGTAATGCTAACTTCAGCTGAAGCCACATCTCCGGTATGAGAAACTCGGAAACTATTAGTGATATCAAATTCTTCTTTTCGCAGTAATTTAGTGATCATAAGTGCTCAGGGTTTGTGCTATGCACAAAATCCAGAAACTTTTTTTGACCAAACAGGAGCAGTACTTCTGGCACTCTAGCATCAAGCTCTCGTAATGAAAAATTTTCTGAAAGTATGAAAACAAGTTCAAACAATATAAAGATGATTCAGAACTTGAGATTGATTGCTTACCTCTTCGAAATTTACCTCTTTCATAATTCACCCCAAAAACTACCTTTTAACGCAAATATATATAGTGAATCATTAATGTACGTACAAATGACCAAAAATAGTGCAGCAAATACCACATGGTTGTCTTTTATAAATTACAAAAAACGGTAAAAAAAAAAAAAAAAAAAACCCCCCCCCCAACCCCAAGTTCACCGCATTCATTACAGTTAAATATTACTACTATTCATTTGTCCACGTGACACGTCTTTCTGCTACTCAAGTAATAGATTTCCCATTTTTTTTGGTGCTCGAAACTAAAGTATCGGATTTTTTTGCTACTCGAATTTGAAGTTCTAGATTATTATGCTACTCGAATAATAGATTACCGATTTTTTTCTGCTTGAAAGTAAAATATCGGAGTGTTTTGCTTCTCAAATTAGAAGTTCTGGATTATTCTGCTACTCGAATAACAGATTATTGATTTCTCAGCTTTACGATATTATTGGTAGCAGGCTTAAGATTCAATCAGCTTAGAGTCACTTACGAATCAGCGGAATTTAGGAAATACAGGGTGTGAAATGCGCTGATTCAGTAGACTTTATACGATGAATTAGTGGATGCTTAGACGGTTTCTATTTTTTTAAACTTTTGCTTTCTCATAGAGGGAGATTTGTAGTGATGTAAATTTTCAAATCTCCTATTTGACATATTTCGATATAATTCGAACCCAGGAACTCAAAAATGCTATTTTTGAAAATGACCGTGTCTGGGTAACTTTTTTCTGCTTACTATATCTCGAAAAGTAAAAGAGGTATTTTCATGAAGTTGTGACAAATTGTAACTCCAATTGATGTTTAGGTCTGATTATATTTTGATCTATATCAGCTAGTTAGAAGAGTTTGTTTTGCGTTTAGAAATTTGAAAAAAAAAATGTTTATCTTCTTCATGTGGGAAAAACTTTATTGATATTCTAAATAAAATAATATTAAATATGTGATGTATTTGTTTGCCCCTTCGAGATAAATGGACTTAGAAAATTCCTGTGCAAAGGAGAATTTGATATCACTAATATTTTCCGATTTTCACATACACATGCACGTAATTAGCACTAAATTCTTGTGCAATGGAGAATTTGATATCGCTAATAGTTCCAGAGTTTGACATACCGGGGTTGTGGCATCAACTGAAATTAGCATTACTACATGTATTTGTCTAAAATTACCGGGCACAAAATAGAATTTTTGCGGAATATATTAGCACTAAATAAGCACTAAATTCCTGTGCAAAGGAGAATTAAATAACACCAATAGTTTCCGAGTTTCACATACCAGAGTCAGCTGAGGCCAGCGTTACCACTAGTTTTTGGTACAAAAAAAGTGCCCGGATTTCGTACATAGCACATATTCAGAGCACTTCATTAGCACTTAATTAGCACTTCATTCCTGCGCAAAGGAGAATTCGATACCATCAATATTTCCCGAGCTACACATCCTAGAGTCAGCTGAAGCTAGCATTACTACATGTTTTTGACCAAAATTACAGTGCACATCATTTTTTCCTGCATTTTTGTTTATAAACCAATAAGTGAACGTACCAATCGTTCTATTGATCAACTGGTTTACCCATATTTTCAAATACATGAATAGATTTATTTGTTGCATCGAGTAAACGTAACATTTCATCTACCGATTTTTTTTAAGCGGCAGGGTACAAACGAGTTCTGCGTATGTGTGCTTAGAATAGTACACATTTATTATCATACCTTTTATTTAACATGTTCTAAGCTTCGGTATAATTGCAATCACTAATTGAAATATTTCTTATGCGAGCCAGCGGCTTGGCTGGACAAGGAATTCCGGAGGTGTTAAAGTTTCTGTACGTCCAATAATAATTTAGTGTCATGTACCATTGCCTTGAACATGTCACGGAAGGTTTCCCACAACAGTTGCCATCCCTAAATTTAAGAAGGGTAAAGTAGGATCAATGAGGATCATTGACTTGGTAGATCTGTAGTCTTCTTCAGTGGCAGAGAAAAAATCTTTGACCACATAATCTTCCATGAGGTTTTCCGGTTCCAGCAGAATATTGAAGTGTCGAGAGTAGAATTCTCTCCAGTATTCGTCTAAGGAAGCTGTGTGAGTCTCCAAGCATACTGGCGATTTCATTTTCTTCTCTTCTTGTTTAATTGTCTTCACATAGTGCGTAGATTCACGTTTTACTTCACTGGAACAAAAACCGACTTAATGGTTTCCAGTTTTTAAAATTCAAATTCTTAAAATTAGCTTTAGCATTATAATATTATTTTTGGTTCTTCGCGAATTTTCTATCTTAATTTTAACTCGATCCTAGTTTCTTCTTTTTAATCTTTAAATTGATTTTGCTAAATTTCAAAGCTGAATTTTTCTGATTCGTTTCCACGAGTGCTATACATGGAAATGATACTGGTTCCCAGTAGAACAGCGGTAAATCATACCATGACCCCGCCTCATAACCGTGAGATGGGTGGCCACAGAGTGTGATTTAATCACAATTACGCGCCGATGAAACCCTCGTGTGTCCTAAGGACACGAGCATGTTTTTGGCATGCGTGTATGGCTTCTAACTTACGAGTCAGTCATGGCTTCGCACATCCAAGAGACAAACATAAGAACAATGATTTTTACCGAATATTCTGTGTAAAGTCGTCGCAGCTCTCTTATAAGTTCTCGGTAACTTTCACCCTTTTTATTCTCTGTGACTGTGATGTTGTTTTAGGTCAGAGTCGAGAATTCAAAAACGAACGTCATTCGTTTCTCGAAATTTCAAAAATAGCGATGTTAGGCCTCGAGTGCACAATGGAGACTATTGTCCGGATCTTGTACCTCCAGTTAATTCTGCACTTCTCCTTCTGGATAATTGACTTTATCTCTCTAGAGTTTTCGGTAGGGTAGGGTTGCGGCCAATACCATAGGGGCGACAAAGATAGTGGTAAAGCACTCTTAGGACCGCACTGTATATGTGGAGATACGTCCTGCCCGCGCGAGTCAGACACCTGGATAGTATATTTCGTAGGTACTTGCGACTTTTTTTTACTGTTTAAGGGTTTCGTATGAACCTATATAGTCTCGTGCTAGTGATGAAAAAATTAGGGGTGAGAAGATCCCCATGCTGGAAGCTTTTCTTTTAATCCGATTTTTTACGGGGGTGACTCAGATGGAAGATTTTGGCATGCAGAATGGAGAAAAGGAATCAAATCTGCTATGCTATAGTTTTCTTTTTTTGATATCAGCGGTTAAAAGATGTGAAAAATAAGGAAACTTTGGTTATTCACAGCCCTATGCTGGAAGCTTTTCTTTTTGTCCTATTTTCTTTGGGGACGATGAAAATTAACCCGTGAAAGGCTAGCGGTGCCGTATGGCGTGACTTCCTACGATTTATGTTTTTCCACTGTTCCGCGTGGCATGCACCGCGTAATATTACCAGGCGCATACTGTAGACTCTAACCAATACATCCGCGCATTGGACATTTTTATATGTCTAATTTTTATCACAGCAAAAATACTCTTTAGAAAATCACACACATAACACTTTGATCGTCTCAAAGTATGAGGAACGTAGCGTCACGAAAATCCTCGTATCCGAATTAGCGACGTTCATTCGGCATTATCTACTAAGTAAAATGCGTAATTTATATTTTCATTTTTAATTGGTTGAATACCATACAAAA
This sequence comes from Andricus coriarius, assembly GCA_932066315.1. NCBI lineage: Eukaryota > Metazoa > Arthropoda > Insecta > Hymenoptera > Cynipidae > Andricus > Andricus coriarius. Next base: position 5,786 of record CAKNWT010071283.1, on the reverse strand, counting down.
TACTGAGGAAAATATTTCGAAATTGCTTGATCGCTTCCCTTGCCCAAATACCCCAAACTGTATTTGATTGATTGAATAAAGCTACAGATTTTGACAGTTTTTAGAGTGAAACATTTTCAAAAGTATAGGATTTTAAAGAGCAATCTGTCTGTTGTCAACTTCAACGTCTTCATAATTGTCACCGATTTTCATTATTATGTTAGTTTTGTTACCACCTTCTCAGGTGATCTTTGCCGGTATAGTGGATATTCATCGCTACCAGTCTGCGTTTCCTTCATCATTAGTCTGGGATATTTTTTTAAACAATGAAGATTTCTCATGCAAAGGGATGACGGGCTCAATGCTCAATATGGTCCATGCAGCATATGTTTGTCGATAAATGAACAAATTAATGGATTTTCATGAGGATTTGGAAGTTTAGCCCTTATAATACCATCTATTTGATTCTATTAATTACATTAATTAGGCTATTTAATTGTTGTTTAAATACACGAGCTGTGAAGTCATTCGATCTCCTGGTTTCTGGTTAGGTAACAATAACTCTTCAATTTCTGACTATTTAGGATTGCAAGTGAATGTAACGAACAAACATGGTCGTCCATATGAACGCACGTAAGTCATTGCTACCTGTGTGTAATCATTATGAACTGCATCACGTAAATGAATATTATCATCAACTCGAATAATAATTTTGTATTCTTTTATCGGCAAATTATCAATTATATGAATATTTTCACTAACGAATTGTCTTCACGAAGAAATCGTTCAAATTCAAAACTAATTCTGGTTGTATATCACGAATAATTTATTTCAGTTTCTTTATGTCCCATGAAATAAATTTTCTAAAAATTCGGTTCTTTTTCAGGCAACTAAAGAGGAGATCCAGCTTTGTGATATATCTGTCCATGAATGTTAAATGTGTGCATGTAACAAGGTTCTTTTATTCTCTTTGTCCCGATTCAGGTCATTTGTAAACATGAATTATATTTTCTGATATTACTTCAGAAATTCTTAGAATTAGACGAATCGATTGGCTTTCGCAGATGACAAGATTGTTATGGCAGAATCAATCGAGGACTTGCAAAGAATGTTGAATAAACTGAATACAAGCATGAAGAACATGGGCCTTAAAATTAACATAAATAAAACTAAGGTAATGGTGTTTGAAGGAAAAAGTGAGAAAATGATGTGCAACATTGTCCTAAATGATGAGAGATTAGTGCAAGTTGACAAATACGTATATCTAGGTGGTCTATTCACTAGCGACGGAAAAATAGATAGGGAGTTAGATAGGCGCATAAATGAGGGTAAGAAGGTTATCGGTAGAGCAGGGTCCATTTTCAGAGATAAAAACAAATCAAAAAAATCTAAAATGACCATATATTATACTTAATTTGTACCGGCTGTACTATATGGTAGCGAGACATGGACATTTCAAGAAAAGGAGAAGAGTTAATTTAACGCGATTAGTATGAAACCTCTGCACACAATATGCGGGAAAACACTGATGGACAAAGTCCGAAACGAGATAATAATTAAAGAATGTGGTACAGGAGAAACTAGTTGATATATGGGCAAAAAAATCAGTTAAGGTGGTTTGGACATCTTGAAAGAATGAAAGATGAACGACTGACCAAACAGGTGTATAAACGTAAAGTAAATGGCAGAATGCCCAGAGGTAGACCGCCAAAAGAATGGGTAGAATCTGTGAATGAGACATTAATTCGAAGAGACATAAGAAGCCATAGAAACACGAGAGTGTGCATGAAAAAATTCATGGACGTGAAGGAAGCTAGAGTAGTATGCCAGGACAGAAAAGTTTTGCGACAAATAGTTTATAAAAAGAATGTGAGTAGAGTGAATGACGCTTGAAACAAAGACCTTGGATACTAATGGGCCCAAGTGGGGAACCACACATAACAATTTTGTGAGGCTTTCCACGTGGGGTGATCGCTAGAGAGATTGATCAGCAACCTGGGTCGGAGCAGTGTTGCGGAATGAACGTGTTATTTAAATAAATAACACGAGAATTCTAGATCAATCTGAAATATCTATACCTTACACCTATATACCTATCTACCCTATACCTATATACCCATCCGCACACTATTACTTTCCAACCGAGCAATTAACGCCAACCTCGACAGGGAAACGGCTTAATAGTATAATAATACCAAATAAATAGGATCTTAGAAGTTCAAGTGGGGTAGTGGCAAATGGTAGCCTGTTGAGATTCTGTTATTTTCATGGTATTGAATGTTTTTTAATGTTCCTTCTACGATTATTTTCTAATCGAATTTGACGTTCAACAAGTGTCTGCTGCAACTGCCTGTGCGTTTCTAGCCAGACGATATTCACGTTATCGGAGTGTCTCTGCAGCAATTTCCGGTCCATTTCTCTTCTTATTTCTAGTTTGTCTATTTTCGTTTTATGCGAATGATTCATTTTCCTTTTTGAGTCTCATCCTTTTATATTTTGAGGTATAATTAACAAAGTAAATTCTTTTTTTGGGACGCATTTCACACAGCTAGGACTTTTTGTATTTAGAAAATAGAAATAGACTTGACTGTTAAAGGGTAAAAGTCAATCATTTAATTTACTTTCTTAACACATTAAAGAATACGAGATAAAGATTTAATGGAGTTTATTTTCACTTACATGGATACAGTAGCCATCCGGCACATGGCGAGTAGCCGGTGAGACGATGAATGGCCCAGTGGCGAGGCAGTTGCCGTGAAAAGGGCCGTCGTCGAGTGGCTAGAAGTCCTCCTCCAGGAGACGATGCAGAAGCTGGGCGAAGATAGAGAACAAGCAGGAGCGAGCGAAGGGTACACAGCACACACTAACGACTAGGCTAAGGGCCGATTCCACCAACCGTGATTAAATTTTAAACCTTGATTAACTTTATTTAATCAGTACATTGCGTTCCACCATATTTTAAACCATGATTAAAGTAGTCTAATCGCTGTTTAACTTAATTGGCCATTTTTGGCCGGTTAGCGACTTAACCAGCGATTAACCGGGCTCAACGTAACCTCAAAGTTTAGTTAAAGTGCAGTGCGACAGTATATATGGCTCAAAATGAAATATGTTCTGAAAATATTATTTTTCCTTTTCTTTTCGCTTTAGAAAACACCGCTTCACTTAATTAATTTGATTACTGTTATTTTGGAGACGCTTCAGCAAAACAAGTAAACAACGCGTGATTTGTGACGTCAGAGTACTATTTATTTGGTTTGGCGTGCCAGAGATGGCGCGCGAAAACAAATTTCGTGACTCAGCCAGTCAAAATCGCCGTTACAACAGAAATACGCAAAAACTAGACTGCATTGCGAACAGGGTATATAGTTAGTTAACCATAGATTGAAAATTCATGGTGGAACGTTTCGCAAGTTAATCACGATTAAGTCGTTGATTAAAAAATAATCATGATTAGTTAACCATGGATTTAATCAGAGATGGTGGAATCGGCCCTAAGACTTGTAGACAATAGGGCGAGCGAAGAGAGACTGGTGACGGGTACGACCCGGCAGTTCTGTGTGAAAATCTTCCACTGTTTCGTTATTAATGTTTATTTCGATTCCGTATTCCTCAATTTCTATTTTTAGGAGGTTCTGAATTTTCTTGTTTATGAATCTCCAAGCCGCCTGTAAGTACGTTTGTTATGTTTTGGAGTTGTAAAATTCTTTCTAAATCTGTGAGGTCTATTGTGTTACAAAATCATTCGTGTATCAGGTATATTTGTTTGGGTATTAATTTTTTGCCGCTTCACAAAAAAAAGTTAGCAAGAGATTCCTTCCTTTTTCCATAGACAAAGATACACAATGGTAATCTGACCAGAACTTGAAACTGCTACGAAATTTCGGCCTTAAATTTTGTTGAATAAATAATCCTCTAGTTTCTAGCATTTGTCTAAGAGAATATTGTTATAAGTAACAATAAATTTTTATTATATTTTTTTTTAGCTTTAGTTGATTATTGCCTCACTCTAACTTAAAATTGTAAAGCAAATTGAGAAACTTTGTAATTAAGAAGAAATTTTTGGTACGTCTGGTAGCCATTTTTGAAAAAGAAGAAAAAGAATTTAAAACAACATAGCAAGGCAATTCTTTTGGTATGCACGTAGCTCCAATTTTAATTTTTCTTTTGTTCGGCCAGCCATTCTTCGTATTCTCTGTTCCTTTCTTTCTTGTCGGTTTTCCATTCAGCTTTTATTTTTTCTTCTTCTGCCGCTTTCCTTTCTTCTTCCTCCTGTTTGGCTCTCTGTTGTTTCGCTATCATTTCCAGATCTCTTTCCCATGTCATGCTTTTCTCTCTCTATGTCTGCCTCCCGTTTTTCTTTATCCCGATCTCCTTTGTATCTTTGCTGTTTCCGTTCTTCGTCAAAGTTATTGTATGTTCCCACTTTCATCTGTTTGCGTGTTTCAGAAACTGTAGTGCCCGCTTTCAACTTCAGATTGTTAAGAATTTTCTGTTTTAAGAAGAATGGTGCTTCGGTGTTGTTGTTTGTGATTCCACCTGCTGCTCCTCTTCCTCTGATGGTTCTAGATTTTTGAAGGCGTAACGGATATGTTTGTGTAGGTTTTCTGCATTTTTCTGGGGAATTGGAGTGGATCTAATTCGCGACCTAAATTTAAAATCGATGGGGTGAATTGTGTCGACATGTTTTTGCTATTATTTATTGCGAACTGTAAATAGTTTATATGTTCATTTCAGGTGTAGTGATCGTTGTCAAAATGGATCTTAATTATTTGTTTGATTGTCCTATTGTAACGTTCGGTCGGGTTTGCTTGTTGGTAGTATTTTGGCGTTATCGTATGCCTTATCCCGAATTTTTCTGTTAGTTCCCTCAAGGTGTCATTTAAAATTCGATGCCGTTATCCGTCGGAAGAATCCGCGGTATTCCTTAACGCGAAATGGTCTGTTTGCGAAATTGAGATTCAATCGTGGTCCCGTTAGCTTTCTTAATTGGGATTATTTTGACCGGTTTATAAATAGGCTGAGCTCAACGATACTTTCACAAATTTTTGGCGAACGGTTATTTTTAAATCAACCCATTGAGTTCTGTTATTTCTTTCATGTATCTCATAAACTTTCTGAGATTCCTTTTAATTTTTTTCAGATTAGTATCTTTTTTATTTTGCCAAAGAGTACTATCGCAATATTTGTACGAGTCCTTGTATTTACTATTATCAAAAATTATTTTCCGAACTGTGTCTTAGGTGGGGATGCTCTCTAAGGGTTGAAATTTATTGCTCGTAAGTATGCTTATTAAGCTTTAAATATCTATTTTAGGATTTATTACAGAAAATTAGGCGTTTTTAGTTTTTTAGGATTGCTTTGGATTAATAGTTACCAGGGGGATTTCGCTATCTTTCAACTTTGGATTGCTTTCGTTAAGCTCCTTTGTACTTTTTAGGATTTTCTACTTGTACTTTTCTGAATTTATGTTTCTTATCTTCATACCTTTTTTTCTTCAATTAACGGTTTATAACTAAACCTAAAATACCTACCGTTTTTAACTTTGGAACTAACCTGATCGTGTTTCGTTTGTTTCTTGGTTATAATTGGAATGACTACTTATCCAATTATATCGACGGTTTCTCTGTTCGCAACCATTAATTTTCGCGAAACGGGTTTGAATATTGAATAATTGGTAATTTGGATTTTTTCTAATAATTCCCTGCCCACATAGGAATGTGTCGCACCTGTATCTGCCAAAATTCGAAATAAACTGTTCTCCAATTTTGTTATCAGATGAAAACGCATTTCCGTTATTTCATCTT
>CAKNWT010070596.1:0-10975 GCA_932066315.1 Andricus coriarius | reverse complement strand
CCTGAGGGATGTGGCCAACCCATTTCGTCAAAGCCTCCAAGTTTATTGGCTTAATTACTTGATCCGACGATCGCTCGACTCTGAAACGAAGAAAAGAATATAAATTTTGCAATGGATGCAATCCTCTGAGAATTCTAGTTTTTTTAGATACTTATTTAAAAATATTATCTTTGTATTTTTTATTTTAAATCTCAGTCCTTAATTTAAAAAGTAATAAAACCTCAATTTTAAACGTTAATTCCAAGTTGAAATGGGGACGACTTAAAAATCCCGAAAAATGAAATTCCTGTCACTGTAAAATCCCCGAATTGGAACTGTCTTCTAAAAAGTTCTCCTTTTTTGGTGAAACTTCAACAATTTGGTTAAAAGTTCAAATATTTTGATGAAAATTTATCTCTTTCACTTAAAAGTTCAACCATTTAGTTATTATTGCAATTTTTTGATTAAAAATTAATTTTTTTGTGGTTGAGGAATCAACTATTTTGTTGATAATTCATATTTCAGGGCTAAAAATTTAACTGTTTTGCACGAAATTCATCTTTATGGCTTAAAAATTCAAGAATATTTGGTAAGAGATTAACTTATTGGGTTGGAAATGAACTTTTTTGTTGAAAATTCACATTTTTGGTTGAAAATTCCACTATTTGGTAAAGAATTAAACTGTTTATTTGAAAATGTAACTATTTAGTAGAAAGTTACATTTCTTGTTAAAAAATCATATTTTGAGGTGGAAAATTCAACTGTTTTGTAGATAACTCGTCTTTCTCGCTTCAAGATGCAACAGTTTTATTAATAATTCATTTTTTAAATATTGACTTCTTCAGTTGAAAATGATGTAATTATTGTGATTAAAAATTTAACTATTACATTTCTGGTTATAAATTTATCTCTTTCAGTTGAAAATTCAACTATATGCTTGAAAATGTATGCATTTTAGTGAAAATTCATCACTTTTGGTAGAAGATTAATTTTTCATACTTAAACTTTAAAGATTTCATTTTTGGTTGAAAACTGATCTTTTTTTATTTCAAAATTAAACCATTTGGTTCAAAATTCATTTTTCTTTATTGATAATTTACTGTCATGTTGCAGATTTATCATTACCGATTAAAAAGTCAACAGTTTTCTAGAAATTAGGACCGAAAGGTAGAAAATTAATCTTCTTTGTTGATAATTCATCCATTTGGTTGATAATTCAACTCCTTTGTTGAAAATTCATCTTTTTGGTAGAGGATTAAACTATTTTGTAAAAAAATTCGTCTTTTTTGGTTGAATGCAACTGGTTGAAAATTCGTTTTTTTTGTTGCTGAAACTTAAGGCGTAAAATTAAAAAAAATCTAATTAATTAAAAAAAAAAAGTTCATAATTACCGGTTGAAAATTTAACTGTTTTCTAAAACATTACACCTATTAGCTTGCATTTTGTTTGTTTGTTAAAAATTCGTATTTTTGGGTAGAATTAATCTTCCTTGATGAAAATTCCTAATTTTGAATTTAAAATGTATCTTCTATGGTAGAAAAGTCATATTTCTTGATTGCAAAGGTATCTTTTTTGGTTGAGTGTTAACTTTTTTATTGAAAATTCAACTGTCGTTTAAAAAATTCGTCTTTTTGCTTGAAAATTAAACTATTCGGTTAAAAGTTGAACTATTTTATTGCAAAATTCGTCTCTTTTGCTTAACGGTTCAACTATTTGGTTATTGCTTTAACTTTTTAGTACAAAATTAATTTTTTTGTTCGTGAAAATTTGTCTTTTTGGGTTCAAAATTCCACTATTTTGTTCAAAATTAATTTTATTAGAAAGAATCTATTCCCCTATTTTCGAGAAGAAAAAAAATATAAATCATCTTTTTAAAAGAACAGCTGTCCCCGACCAATAACTCGGGACTTGAATTTTGTACGAAAATGAATTGAAATTTATTTTCCTGTCAACCCTACGATTCTTTTGATTAATGAAGACTTTGGAAAATAGGAATTGAGAAGCAAAAGGATATCCTCAAATATGAAATTAATTATCGCTCAGTTCGAAGTTCAAGAAAGTTAGAGCGAATTCACAGACAATCGATCAAAACTTTGAAGTTTCTCTTTACTCACTTGCTGAGAGGAACTCCGCCAGGCTTATTGATGAATTCTTCGTGATGGAGAACTGACTCGTTCCAGGGTACATCCAAGTATATGAGGATCTTCTCCAGCCACACGCGGGGATGAAGAACCAGCTGCTCATAAGGAACCATTAAACAACGCTCAGGACCAACTTCTTTGCATTGATTATACATCGTGGAAATTGCGAAGTTCCACTTAGTCAGACATTGTCTGTAGGATTTTAAGTCGAAACCAGTAATTGTCACCTAGAGAATAAGAGCAATTATTGAAAACCTTATCTTTAATTCTTTCTTTAATTTCTTTCAACAATTTTAGGAATAAAAACGTAGATTGCATGCACAATTTTTCATTTTAAATGACAATGTTTTAACCTATAGATATTTAAAACTGAACAGTTTTTAAAAATTTCTGGCAAGCATATTTAGAAAAAATGAAATTGTTTATTTAAAAGCTGATGAATTTTATGTTTTGGTCGTTCAAGATTGAGCAATCTACTACAAATACTTTAAACTTATTTGAAGTATACAAATTAAGCAATCTTGATTATAATAAGTGATTTAAGGTAGTTGTCATGCAAAACATTGGGTCTCTAGAAAAAAAATTTCCATGATTAGAAAAATTGAAATGATATCAGTCTTGTATTATAGTGAAAAAAGAAACATTATTTTGTATGAAAAAATGTAAGAATGACGGAAAATAATTATACTAACAATAGTTTCATAGTTTCCGTTAGTGCATTTTTTCTTACCGTCGCTTCTAGCCAATTAAAAAAACAAAAAAAAACGAATATAGTTACTTGTTTAAGAAATGCTTTTTTCTTTAAATTGTTCTAACGATTTCAGCCCTAGAGAAATTGACTTGTGAAATGGGAAACAGTAGAGTTGTAGAGAATATTTTTCCCGAAAAAAACTTCACTTATTCAAATTCATCAATTTTCCAAAAGTTGGTAAGAAGCGATAGTAAAAAGAAGTTCAATTGCAAAAGAACGTTTTAAAAATAAATGTTTTTTGTAAGCTTTAAAAATTTTTTACTTAAAATAATTTTCTTATTTCAAATTATTTTATTTACAAATAATACGTGCAATTATTTTTAGTAATTTTTTTAATTAAACCATTTCCTAAATAATATTTTTTAAAATCGTGACGAATAGAATTGTAAAGAATCTTCCAAGGAATAGAATGAACTTTTGTAAATTAAAATTAAATGAAAATTATGACTTTTGCCAATATGCAAACAACTACATTTAAATAAACAATAATAACTATTTTTTAATTATTTACGTTTGGGGTTCTGTTCTAAAATTGTATGCAGTAATAAATGATTTTGATATTTAGTTATTTTATTAAACAATAATAGAAAATTAGAACTTCAAAAAATCTTTTTTTTTCAATTTTGAATTTTTTGAAAATGTGAAAAAACCTGTTTTTTTTATTCTTTCAGATGCACACATTTTGAGAAAAGTTGAATATGTCGAATCTGAAATTTCTTCATCTTGAATTAAAGAAACACGCTAAAGTTGTGAATATGGTTAAAAAAAATATATGTTTATGCACATTTTCAAAAAATCTAAATTCAGGAAAAGATTTTGTTTGAATGTTTAATTTTTTATTATTATTCACTAGTAAAAACTGAACATATAAAAAAATCGCAATAATTCTTGAACAAAAAGGACAACTTTTTTGAATTTTCAAATAAAAAAAGAGAACAGACATTGAGGTAATTGTGCCGAATATGAGATCTCTGCGAAAAAAGTTTTATCCTCATTTTAAGAATCAAAATAATATTACCGATGGCGTAATTTACAATAAAAATTATTATTTTTTATGATAAAATGTTAAATCTGAAGAAAAAAAATTATTTTAACCATTTTCTTTGAAATTGATTTTTTCTTAGTAACGTTTCATACTAATTTTTCAAAATTGGTTGAATTTTAAAAATTCATGGCTTTTTTCGGAAAAAACATTCTCTATAACTTTACTGTTTTCAAATTTGAAAGTAACTTCTTCTATGGATGAAATCGTTAAAACAATTGTTTTAAAGAAAACATTTTTTTTAACAAATATTAAATACATATTTGATGATTACTTACTTATTTTAAAAAGCGGAAACATTAGAGTTGTAGGGAATGTTTTCTTCGAAAAAATAAGCCATAACTGACTAAAATCTAACCATTCTATAAAAATTAAGAAGAGGCGACTAAGAACAAATTCAATTACAAAAACTGTTGTTGAAATAATTATTTTTCGTAAGTTTTAAACTTTTTTCATGAAAAATAATGTTTTTTCTTCCATAAGACATGACAAACATGCAGAAAGCTGTAATCCCATGTAATCTACGCAATTCCTTGTAATCCCTGTAATCTTGTGTAATAAAATGTAATCTCGTATAATCCCATGTAATCTGGTGATCCCCTGTAATGTTTTCGTATGTTAATAGATAAAATATTTTTAACTTTTTAAATCCCTATTAGACACGAGATTAAGCGTTTTTTGGTACTATATATGCGCTTACCAAAAATCAACGAAAATAAAAGTGCTTAGAACAAAAATAAATTAGTTAATTGTGGTATCTTTATAGGTTTAATATCCCTTATATCTGTTTCGCTAAATTATTATTACATTAGTTTGTTTAAAGTTGCACGATTTTTAGATATTACATTTTCTAAATACTGCACACAATTCTAAAAATATGTTTCATTGCTGTGGAAAAAAATTAAAAAAGGCATGGAAAATCTTATTCAAACAACTTTGGGATCTCGAGACATCTCGACACATCGCACTACCGATTTCACAGCCAATCAGAAATGCCTCATTTTCCCGTAAAAAATACAAAAATTATATTTTTGAAACATTAATAATTATTCTTAAAAGTTTTCCTTAAGGAATGACATTCAATTTTTATTAATATTTGAATTTTACAAGAAAAAATTATATTTTAAAATATGTATGCAACTAACAATTTTTACTCTAAGAATCAAAATAATATTACTAATAATGACATTTCAAATAAAAACATCATTTTAAATGAAAAAATGTTGACTTCGAAAAAAATTTATTTTAACAATGTTTTTTTTTACTATCGCTTCTTAACAATTTTTGAAAAATGCTTGAATTATAATATACAATTGCTTATTTTTTGGGAGAGAATATTCTCTACAATTTTAATGTTTTCAATTTCAAAATTAAATTTCTCCATGGCTAAAATCGTCAAAACAATTTTTTTTATAAGAAAACATTTTGTAAACAAATAACTATATTTGAAGATTACTGACTTACTTTTAAAACTGGCAACAGAACAGAGTGTCCAGGAATGTTTTTCCCGAAAAAATAAGTCATGATTCATTAAAATTGAACGACTTTTTTAATTCTGTAGAAGCGACAGTAAGAAAAAGTTAATTCCCACGAAATATTGTTAAAATAATTATCTTTCGTGAGTCTTAAATTTTGTTATACAAAATTATGTTTTTTATTTCATAATACATGTCTGATATGTTTAAATATTAATTATATTTCTCTATTAATTCCGAGATTAAATATTAATATTTTTGTAAGTATACGACACAATGTCTTATGTCATTAGTGATTTTGATATATTTTTTTTCAGTTGCGTTTTTCATTTGTTATCCCATTTAATCTTGTGCAATCACTTCTAATCTTTTGAAATCCCATGTAATCCCGACTAATCCCTATAATCTTGTGATATCCTTTGTAATCTTGTATAATATCGCGTAATCCCATGTGATATTATATATAATCCTATGTAATTTTGTTGTAATCTTATATGCAATTACATGTAATCTTGTGTAATCTCATATAATCATATGTAATTTTGTGTAATTTTACATATAATCTCATGTAATTTTGTTTAATCTCTTGTAATCTTTTCAAATCCCGTGTAATCCCGAGTAAGCCTTATAATCTTGTGTAATATCATGTAATCCTGTGTAATCTTGTATCATCTCGTGTAAACCCAAGTAATATTATATAATCATACATAATCTTGTGTAATTTTACATATAATATCATTTAATCTTCTGTAATCGCTTGTAAACTTTTGAAATCCCATGTAATCCCGAGTAATCCCTATAATATTGTGTAATTTCATGTTCTCCTATGTAATATTGTATAATCTCGTGTAATACTATGTAATCTTGTGTAATCCCATGTGTAATATCTTGTAATCTTGTGCAATATCTTGTAATCTTTTGAAATCCCGTGTAATTCTGAATAATTCCTATAATCTTGTGTAATCTCATGTAATCATATTTAATCTCTTATAATCTCGTGTAATCCCATGTAATATTATGTAATCTTGTGTAATTCCGTATGTAATCTCATTTAATCTTGTGTAATCACATGTAATATTCTGTAATCTTATGCAACCTTATGTAGTTATACGTAATCTTGTGTAATACCATATGCAATCTCATGCAAACTTGTGTAATCTCTTGTAATCTTTTGAAATATCATGTAAGCCCGAGTAATTTCTATAATCTTGTGTAATCGCATGTAATCCTATATAATCTTGTATCATCTCTTGTAATTCCACGTAATTTTATGTAATACTGTGTAATCTTGTGTAATATCATGTAATCATATGTAATCTATTACAATATCGTGTAATCCCATATAATATTATGTAATTTTATGTAGGTACACGTAATCTTGTGTAATCCTATATGTAATGTCATGTAAACTTGGGTAATCTCTTGCAGGGATCACAGCGCAAAGGGAGCAAAAAAAAGGGGAAATAGGGTAATTCTCTCACGAAAAAGGGGAAAATAGGGGAAAGATTAAACATTTATTTTTACATGTCGAAAAGAACAAACAACCTTTTTATGAGAATGTTATATTTTTCAATAAATATTTCTGCCATTCAAGAATATATTTTAAAAAATTGCATATACTTAGGTCGTTGGAAATCTATTCACAGTGATATAAAAAAGTCAGAGAAAAAATCAAATTACTTGCATACACGATTTTAATATGTTTAACATCGTTCTCATTAATATTTCTTTCCAAGATTTGTCATTTCTTCCTTACTATAATTAATACTTTGAATGTGAATTTAAAACTGCACTAAGTCGATATCCAAAACAAGCAAAGAAAAAAAATCTTGAAATCGGTTAATATCCTCTGTTCGCTTTTATAATAAATTTACAATTTGAAAAATTCAAAAATAAATTTTGCCTTATTTAGAATTTTTTGAAAATATACAAAAACATGTTTTTTGGATTGTTTCGAACCTGAAATTTCTTCAGCTTGAACCAAAGAAACATGTTACTATTTTTTATTCATGGGAAACATTTTTTTCTTGGTATTTATAACGTTCCGAAACCGGAAGAAGAAAAATGAAATCCCGAAAATCCTAAATCACGACAAAAGTTTTTTCCGAAAAAGCAAAATGATAAAATGTTTCTTTGGTTCAAGCTGAATAAATTTCAGGTTCGACATATTCAAGTTTTTTTTAAATGTGTGCATATAACAAAAAAAAGCATCTTGTACATTTTCAAAAAATTGTTATTGAGCAAAAAATTCATTTTTAAATTTCGTGATTTTTCATTATTGTTCACTAGCAAAATCTGCAAATATAACAAATTCGTCATAATTTTTGAACCAATAGGAAAAATTGATAAATAAGGTATTCAAGTGCTATAATTGCTTTCATGATTGTTCAATAATGGGTACACTTACTAATTTAAGAGATTTTTCCACGTCATTAAAATATTGTATTTTGAAATATTGTAAACCTAAAGAGAAAAGGGGAAAAAGGGGAATTTCAAGAAAAAAGGGGAAACTAAGAAAAAAAGGGAAAGACTGTGCACCCTGCTCTTGTAATCTTTTGAAATATCATGTAACTCCGAGTAATCCCTATAATCTTATGTAATCTCATGTAATCCTATATAATCTGGTATCATCTCGTGTAATCCCATGTAATATTATGCAATATTGTGTGATATCGTGTAATCCCATATGTAATCTTGTGTTACCCCATGTAATCTTATGTAATCTTATGTAGTTATACGTAATATTGTGTAATCCCATATGTAATCTCATGTAAACTTGTGTAATCTTTTGGAATCTCATGTAATCCCTATAATATTGTGTAATCTCATGTAATTCTATGTGATCTTGTATCATCTCGTGTAATCCCATGTAATATTATGTAATAGTGTGTAATCGCATGTAATCTCTTGTAATCTTATGTAATCTTGTAATATAGTGTACACGAAAAATCGAAGTGGTTAACCCCCCCGACTTGAAGTTGGAAAATTTAAATTTAAAAACGTTAAATTTAAAAAAATTTCTAATATCAAATTTGAGAAGATAAACAAGAAAGCGTGTAAGCATTAAGATTATCGTGGTTTGACTATTTTTTTGAGGTCATACCTTTCTGGTTATAATAGAATGTACGGTGGCTCGTCCGTCTCGTACCATAAAAATAAACTTGGCATTGGGGAATAGCTCGAGAACATAAGAACCCAGCTTCAAGGTGAGTGGATCTTTGTTGCACAAACGTGGAGCTGGTTCACCATGTCTTGCTATTACCTCGAGACAAAAGGCTGCTATCGCGCCATTTATTACCTGAAACGATGGAAGATATTTCCAAATTATTTTGGGAGTTAGAAGAGCCTTTAGTTTATACATAGAATTCAGAGATTGCATTAAAATAGTGTGACCAGAGCTGATTTTCGGAATGTGGGACAATCGTACTTCAAGTGAAACGTAGAGTTTGAAAAGAAGAAGGAAAAAGTAAGATTGAAATTTAGTCCTACTTTGTTCTCCAGCATTAAATGTTTTAATGTGATTTTTTGAAATGTACAATACAGAGCTTTCCACTTTGCGATTTTACAACATGATACAAAAAAACAGATCTACTCAAATCCGCGAAAAAAATTCCCTGACATTTTCAGGTTTTTTCCAGGTATCTCAACATTTTTTCAGGTATAATTTTTCATAGTGAGGACCCATTCAAGTACTTCGAGTTTTTTTTAAACAGTCGACTCGGAATATGTACTCGAATATGTATACAATTTCGCAAGTTTATTATAAATAATGTTTTTTTCAGTCCTTGTAAATATCGAAATAAATTAAAATAGTGCTATTCATATGTAAAATTGAATAACGGTTTTTTTCATTTGTGAATGTAACAAAGTAGATAAGGAAAGAAATAAGCCGATTTTTCGGAAAAATAGGAAAATATATATATTCTTTAAAGTAAAATTAATGTGGGTGCTATATTGAATTCAATCTAAACACCTCAAATTCCTAACTTTTCAAGTAAAAATATTGTATTTTCGACCAGATAAATGAATTTTTAATCAAGTAGTTGAATTTTCGACTAAAAAGATGAATTTTGTAAAAATAAGACGAGTTTCAACCAAATAGTTGAATTTTCAACTAAAAAAGATCAATTTTCAACCAAATAGTTGAATCTTCAAATAGAAAAGATACATTTTCAACCAAATAGTTGAACTTTCAACCAAAAAAAGAGCAGTTTTCAACCAAAAATGAAATAGTTTAATTTTCGGTAAAAAAAATTAATTAAAACAAAAATGAATTTTAAACAAAATGGTTAAATTTTAAATCAAGGTGATACATTTTCAATTAAAATGATGAATCTTAAAATTTTAAAGTTTAATTAAGAAAAAATGAATTTTTAACTAAAATTATGAATATTAAACTGGGATAGTCGAATTTTCAACCAAAAACGTAAGTTTTCAACCAACAAGAGTAATTTTTGACCAAAATAGACGAAGTTTTAACAAAATACTTGAATTCCCAACGAGAAAGGCTACAATTTCCACTAAATATTAAATAGCTACATTTTTAGTTCAAAAAAATAATTTTCAACTAAAGAGATTAATTTTTTACTAACGCGGTAGAATATTCAAATAGCTTGGTTAAATTTAAGTTGAAAAAAAATAATTGCCAACCAAAAAGATGAATTTTCAACCAAAATGAGGAATCTGTAACAGTAGTGGTTGAATTGTCAACAACAAAATGAATTTTTAACACAAGAGTTTAACATTCAACCAAACAGTTGTCTTTTTAAGCAAAAAGATGAATTTTCAACTAAAATCATGAATCTTCAACTGGAACAGTTGAATTTTCGATCAAGGCGATTAATTTTCACCCAAAGAATACATCCCGAATTTCCAACAAAAAAAAGATCAATTTTCAACAAATAAAGATAAATTTTTAACAAAAATGGAATAGTTAAATTTTCAGTACCAGAAAATGAATTTTCAACAAAACAGTTAGATTTTCAATGAAAGTGATAAATTTTCAACTGAAATGATGAATCTTTAACTGGAATAATAATTATTAAAGTTTTAAACAAATTGATGAATTTGCAATTCAAATTATGAATTTGTAACTAAAACAGTTGAGTTTTTAACCAAAAAGATGAATTTACAACCAAGAAGATTAATTTTTTAAACAAAAAGACAAATGTTCCACAAAATACATGAATTGTCAACTAAAAAAGATGCATTTACTGGCAATAATACGAGTTCGAAAAAGTTCAATCTTTAATTAAAAAAGATTGATTTTCAATCAAAAATGGAATAGTTAAATTTTCAGTTAAAAAAAAATGAATATTCAACAAATAAAAAAAACGATTTTTGAACAAACAAAAGAATTAATTTTTAACGTAATAGTTGAATTTTCAATCAAAGTGATAAATTTTTAACTAAAATTATGAATTTTCAACCAAGAAGATTTTTTTTTGTAAAAGACGAATCTTCAACCACACACATAAATTTACATAAATTTTAATCAATAACAATTGAATTTAAAAAAAAATTTTAACTATACTGTTGAATTTTCAAGCAAAAAGATTAATTTTTAACCAAGAAGATTAATTTTCAA